>JADHYT010000179.1:0-47625 GCA_027604725.1 Entophlyctis luteolus
TGCAGAAAATAAACAGAAAAATTCAAGCACTCATCAAATGGTCTGACCACAGTCCAGTCTACAATTGCTGGATTGACGCGACACCTGAGTTACTTTGCCAGTACAAAACAGATCAGGAACCAACATCTTAACCCATGCTGGTGTGCATTCCAGACAATGAAAGTGCCCACTTTCCGTTTAAGAAATGCGCTCGGTTGGCTCAGCTGGTAGTAGCGTGGGGCTGTTAACCTCAAGGTCAGTGGTTCGATCCCACTACCGAGCGACTCGACTTTTTGTACACTACAGTTAACAACAAGGAGACCACTTTGTTGCCCCATATTTTCATGTTTATTGCCGCGCACCCTCACCATGTTGCATGATTGCCTTATCACAAAACACAACAAAGGCAAAAACATCATCGATATCAAAAAAATGAGGGAAGAACTCGCAGGATCTAAAAATCTTTGAATTTGTCCCTGTAAACATCCGGCACATCCCGGCCGTACGGCGCGTGGTCTTCTTCGTATTCGTCGAACTGGCCAGGTCATGAGTGAGTTCTGTGAGCAAACCGCGGCGGGCACAACTTACATGGGATGTATCGTGATCCCCGTGAATGTCCGGAACATACGGTGGCTCCACCCGTAACTCCCACATTGCATCCCAATCGATTCCCTGAAACCATGGATGCAGTTTAATGTCCAGTGCACCATCCCGCAAGTTCCCATATCGCCGAGACAGATCTGGCGTTAATAGTCTCCGAATCAAATCTTTTGCTAAAGGATGCATGAATGGCGGAAATGCAAGTCGGCATGCAACAATCTTCTCGTACAACCGGAAGGGATCATCATCGAAAAACGGTGGATGTCCCGCAATCATTTCATAAATCAGGATTCCAAGTGCCCACCAATCCACCGCCTTTCCGTACCCTTTCGATTGGATCTGTTGAAAAATAAAGAAACCACCCATGAGTTTTGCAATTTGGTTTGATAGCAGAAATGGGCGAAGAGTATCTCAACTCCATTAGGGACACTAACCACTTCTGGCGCCAGATAATCCGGAGTTCCGCAAAGAGTATGTGTCAATCGTCCGTTCAAATGCTTGGCAAACCCAAAGTCGGTCACCCGAATATGCCCATTAGTGTCAATTAGTAAATTTTCGGGCTTCAAATCGCGATAAACGACGTCCGCGCTGTGTAAATACTCAAACGCAAGCACAACTTCTGCGGCGTAAAATTTCGCTGCTTCGTTATCTAACTTGTCCATGTTTCGCAAATACGTGAACAGCTCTCCACCTTGAATGTACTCCATAACAAGATACAAGTGTTCGTTGTCCATGAGGCTTCCGTAGAGGTGAACCAAAAACGGACAACCATTGCTTAATGCTTCAAGAATCCTTTTTTCATCAAGAGTGTGCTCAACTTGCTTCAGCTTCACAACGTCATGTTTTCGTAAGACTTTCAGCGCCACGTAAGTGTTGGAGGCGACATGCAGCGCAAGATGAACTCGACCAAACGAACCTGTCCCCACAGTCTTCATCAGTTTGAAGTCAAATATGTTAAACGGCTTGCAATCGTAAATAGAGATCTGTGCTGGAGATGGCTCCCGTGTGTCAACGCTTCCCAAGTCAGAGGCAGTAGAATCAACCGGAACCTCTGGACTGGCAACTAATTGTTCTAATGTGATGCGCTCAACCGGCACATGCCGTTCTGTCAACAGCGAATCCAATATCTCGTGAATCACTGGAACCTGATCTTCCTCCATCAGATCATGCAGAGAAACTTGCACCACTGGGGCATTTTCTTCATCAATTACTTGCTGGTCAACAATCAAATCGTTCATTGGCACACTTTCGACTGGAATAACCTGGTCCAGCATCTTCTCAGCAGAAGGACGTGTTCGATCGCATTCATCCGGGGATCCACGGTCGTTCGAGAATTCGTCTTCCTCAGATACAGATACAAGATTGGCACGATCCACGGCCATTAATTGAGGTGATGTCGGCTCCAGTTCTGTCAATGCGGGAGTAACCGAATAAGAGGACTTTCGATGAATTGGACTGATTGGTCGCGGTATCGTCGCAAGCGGAATCGAGTCGTCTGGCACTGGTAATACAATCGCATCACCACGGCTAGAATCGCTTGATGCGAGAGTTACTCCACCAACGTTGACGCCATCTGTCGCATCCGCTGCAATACGATCCAGAACCTCAGACACCGAATCCGCAGCCTTGCTAGTGTCCCCGGAAACAATCTCAGCAGCTGGAGCAATTGTTGGTTTGGGACTTGAGGTGGCCTCATTTCCCACCAATTTGAGAGCAAGCTCCTTAACACTGGCAGTTGCAATGGTCGGCTCAGCTGCAGGAACTGACATGATTACGTCGGCGGACGCAATTGGGATCATTTTCAGAGTTTCTGGACGGGAGGTTTCTGCAGCTTCAACTGCAATTCCAGGAGTCACCTCTATTGGCGACAAGCTTTCACGAAAAGCGACTACTTGTTGCGTTACTTGTTGCGTTTCTTGGTTAACCACGGAGAAACGTGAGGTTTTCGTGCCAGACGCCGTCACACGCAGCATTTCAGATCTTTCCTTTTGTTGCGGTTCCGATTTTTGCGGCACGGGCAGAGGCGTTGTAGGCTTCGCTGTATGCGTAGCGGATGACGATGGCGCAGGGGTGTTTGTGCGGCTTGTCGATTTCGCGTTTTTGGAAGGAACCCTGATGGTTGTTGGAGTCATCTTAACCGTTGCCATATTACTGCTTCCAGAAAACGCCATAGGCCGCTTAATGGCGCTGCTAGACAGGCCAGCTGCAAGCTGGTTACGTGCGGCAATGGTAACCGTAGCAGTACTGGTTACGCTAGTCAGTTTTGAAGTGTAAGCGTTGACGGGACTTGCGATGCCACGGGTATTAGCCGCACTCGGCGCTCGCTTGACTGTTGACACAGCTTTGTAGAGCACACGGTTGGGTGTCGGCGAAGAGGTTGTACCTGCGTATCTCCATTGAGGTTTCTGTTGCGTGACAGATGTGGACAAAATCAACGAAGCCTTGCGTACACGCCGTGGAATTGACGGTGTCGTACCCGTAGAACCATTGGAGGATCTGGCTGATCCACGCTTTGAAGGAGATTTATCCGGATGTAACGCTGAGATGAGCAAGATATCAAAAAATAAGGGACGTGAATGCAATCATTTAATAAAACATGAACTTAAAGGTCATAGGATTTGATGCAAACCTGAATCGCTAGAAGAGCTAGACACTCGCTTGGTGCTTCCGTCTTGCAATGTGCTTGTGGATGGACTTGAGGGACTATCCTTGTCATCCTCAGTTTGCCTGGCAGTCCTCGATGACGGCCGGTACGCATATGGGCTAACATAAGGGGTATTCTTCTTATCAGCGGCCGCAACGTCTGGCGGTGGAGATGCAGAAGCCTTATGGTCATCGAGCCTTGAGGTAGATTTCTTCGAAGCTGGCGCGGATGCATGTGGACTTTTGTATTTTCCATTTAGACTCAGGTCAGCTGGTGTAGCAGGTGCAGATGCAGCAAGATCGGCTGACGATAGAGTGGCAGTGAACTTTTTTGATCTGCCAGCGCACGGGGTCAAATTGGATGTGCTGGATGGCACAACACAAAACCAATCTCACCGCTCTACGATAGGTGTAGCCCCCTTCTGGCTAGTGTTGCCGTTACCATTCGCAGTGTTTGCTGGCAGCTGCGCAGTGCGTGGGAATGCGTAAGTGGAGGCAGTGTGCTTGTATGAGTCTCTGGTAAGGCTCGATGTGACCGGAGAGGCCTTCGCGGCTTTCTTGGGCGAGGAGCTGCCTGCGGTGTCCGTGATCTGGACCTGATTGAACGCGGCGACGAGCGCGCCGACCTTCCCGCCGCCGGGACGCCGTGGCGTGTGCGCGGGCGACCTGGCTTCCGGCGGCTGGCTCAGGCTCATTTCTCCCAGTTGCAAACAACGAGCGTCGCGTCGGTAAATCACAAACGTTCAATGCTGTACTATCACGCACGCATGCAAGCATGTATGCCTTATGAGGTCCTATGAGGTCTCACGGGCCTGTGAGGAGTCCAATTGCCACAAGCAGAACGCTCCACTTCCAATTGGCGCGCCACCCTTCCCCGGACTGCGTCACCGTTGTTTTCACTGTCTCGCTCGTCGCCGACACTGTCGCCGTCGTCGAAGTTTCAGTGCTTGTTTTCGTCGATTGAGTCCCATATAGCAGACTGCCGTTAGCAGAAATCACCGGCAACGCGTTTGGGTTCAGGGACGCCAGCGAGATAGAAAAGTTGGATGCCGCGGTTCCATTCGATAACAACGTGTAACATACGGCCGTCGCGTTATTGATAGCGGCGGTGTCGAGGGGCGTCGTCATGGTACCGGAATTAACTGTTTGCGCAGAAGTGAGCGCCTCGGTTCCGTTGCATTCGATAGAGTGCAAGCTGCCTTCTTGAGCTTGGCAGGTGGCGCACGCAAGCTGGCAGGAGATTGAGGCTGGAAATATGGCTGAACATGCAGTTGGGACAATGAGGGCTGTTGGCTGGCATAGACTCGAGCAGTCATAGTTGCAGAAGTTCGCAGAGAGTAGACACGCGCCAGAAAGGCATGCAGCGATCCACTGCGTGCACGACGACTCGCTCATTCGTTTCTGGGATTTGATTGGGCCAACACGAACGAAAGTCTCTTCATCCGCCTTTATAGAACTAACTCTTTCACCCCGAAGCGGCTTCCCAAATACTGCATCGCAACCTTCATCGCATTTGCTTTCTGGTTTTGGTTGTTTAGGCTTCGGACAGTTCACATTCAATTAAACAATTAAGACTCGAAAGTCCACAACTATCGATTCCAAATGAAAAATACGGTCGAAGTCAGGCTCAGCAAAAATGCTGTCTGGCTTAGGCAGTGAGAGTTGCAGAACTAGTCGCAGCTATGGGAACCAAGATAGCGGGAGGAACGGACACACTCATTTTGGTTTCTTGTAGCAGCAGACTTTGCACTGGCATCGGAAACATACTGACACCTTCGGCCCAGCCATCGCGGAATACGCGTGTGAGGACAACAGTGTCGCCGTCAACGAGGCTAATCTCGTCCTCAAGGACGCGATCGTAGTGGCACCGTACGGGAAAGTTGTCCATTGGTAATGGAGTGGAAGAAATCAAAAGGCAGAACAAAGAACAGGAAGTCCAGTAGTGCGAACAGAATTTCGAGCACCGGTTTTGTTATCAACCAGATCTATTCTAGGTTCATCGAAGACTTACTCAAACAAGGGAGCCGAGTGCATATCTGTAGAAAATATCATCACAAAGGAAGAGCTAACATTGACAAATCCTTCGCTTCACCAATCTTCCGAGAAAATTTCGGACTTGATGAAGCGACGCCACGAGGATGACGCCCCAGCTATAGGCCGTGTCTTCAACGTCACCATGCGGAAGCGGCAGGCGCCCGGAAAGAAGCATAAGACATGGGATGACGACGCCATTCTCGTTTCCAAACCTGACGGTTCGGCTAGTGTCTGTTGTGCTCACCACTAAACTCGTGCCAAGGTTCGGCCAGCGTTGTTTCGCTGGACGGAAAAGAGTACGTTTCCTAGGAAACTTCCGATCAAATAAGCTCCTGATCTCCGTAGGATCACACGGACCGCATCCTTTGTAATCTCCTCTGATCCCCTGGACGACTCGGTTTATTCCATTGGCGGACGCGAAATTCAGGTCCTAATGAAACACAATCGTTCCCACTGAAAGCTTTGAAACAGATATCAGGAGTTGTTCCTTGGGATGCGTACATGGCAGGGAGTTGAGGTGTTGAGTGAACCAATTGCTTGGTAACCTGGCAATCAGGCTGCTTTTTATCCACAGTGGCGCCAGCGTCTCCGTTGATTCCCAGAGTAGCTCAGCCCATCTTCATTTCTCCAATCGGAAAGAGGGCTACTGGTAAATTTAAAGCTCCATCATTTGTTGGAAACGTGTCTCTGGTCTCCAAACCGCAAGTGGTCAAACCCCGTCACGATCCGAAAGCACTTGGAGCCATTGTAATGGCACGGCCACCGGGAGAAGAAACAAGGTCCGTCAACGTCCAAAATCTGTAATTAATTTTTTATGAAAGGCCGATCGTTGATGTTGTAATTGACCCCTTTTTGTCCGGAAACTTGCGGCCGCACCAAGTTGAAGGCGTGCGGTTTTTGTATGACTGCGTCATGGGGTTCAAAGGTTTGGCATTCTGCTCCTACATTTCCTTATCCAGTCTTGAATTTTCAAGAATTCAACGGCCATGGTGCTATTTTGGCTGATGAAATGGGTACGATTTCTTACGGCTATTGGCTATTTCTAAAGACTAGCCAGGTCTTGGAAAATCGTTGCAAGCTATTACTTTGATATGGACCTTGCTCAGTTTGGAAATTATACCTCGCTTTTTACTTTTTGTCAATAAGTCAGCAAACAGAACAATCTCCTTATGCGAATACACCGCCTCCAGTGAAACGGGCTCTGATAATTTGCCCAGCGTAAGTGGATTGCCGAAACTCCTCTCAGCGACCTTTGAAAATCGCCCAGAACATTATGCCAAAACTGGAAAAATGAGTTTTCAAAATGGCTTGGCGATGAACGTATCCGCGTGTTTGTTCTTGATGACAAGAACTCTAAAATACACGAATTTACGGTTGGCCGCGTGTACAATGTGCTTATTTGCGGCTATGAACGACTACGGGTTTGCAAAGACGCTATCCTAAATGCGGGATTCGACATTGTAATTGCTGACGAAGGCCACCGGCTAAAAAACACACAAATACAAGCTTTCAAAATTATCTCGGGTATGACGACACGGCGAAGGCTCGTACTATCGGGGACACCAATCCAGAATGACCTTGGTCAAGGGCAGACGTTGGTGATTGAATGCTGACTAGATTTGCCAGGCGAGTTTTATGCAATTTGCGATCTCGTGAATCCCGGAATCCTCGGAAGTCGGACAACTTTCTCTGGTATTTATGAAAATCCAATAATTGCCAGCAGAGACCCGTCAGTAAACGAGGAAGAAATACTGCTTGGGCAGAAGGCGAGTCTCCCTTTATTGACAGTGTGATAACTGGAATGAATAGCGCAGTCAAGAGCTCGTGCGACTCACGCAGGCGTTCATTTTGCGCCGGACTAGCACATCGGTAATGGCGAACCCGCTCGAAAGCAATGGAATCTCATTGCCGCCAAAGACGGAGATCACTATCTTCATTAGAATGAGTGCAATTCAGCAGAAAGCATATCAATATGTCCTCAATCATCCGGCTGTCCGTAGGGCGATTGGCGCTTCGGAAACTTTGGTGGATGGTCGCAAAAATGTTCTGGGAATCTTAACTGTGTTGAAAAAGCTTTCCAGTTCGGTTTCTTTGGTATTCATGCCCCTCTCAACTTTTCTTGACGGTATCACCAGATAAACGATCAAACGGCACTGAGTAACGAGTTGGGCATCCCTGAATATCTTTCAAACAAAGTTGACGAACTTTCCATTGAAGAATTGGGCTGTAAGTGAATTCAATGTGACACTTGGCAGCTCAAAACGGCTGTTAGCAAAACTTGGAATCTTGTGCCGAATGCTGTCTTATATTCAAAAAAATACAGATGAAAAGGTTTGTTGGCGACCATCTGGCACGAATAACATAGTTTCACCTTCAGGTAGTTATCATATCGAACTGGACACAAACGCTAGATTTGGTTCAAAATGCTTTGAAAGCACATGCCATGAGTTATTTACGACTTGATGGCCAAACAGACACGTCGAAACGGCAGGTATCAATCTCGATTTTAAGCGTGTCTGAAAGAACATAAAGGCCCTAGTTGATAAGTTCAACACCTCCAAATCCCATGAATCGTTTTGCTTTCTTCTCTCTGCGAGAGCGGGGGGGATGGGACTGAATCTCATTGGCGCCTCTCGCTTGTTTTTGCTTGACATCGATTGGAATCCTGCGGTTTGTTTGCAAGCTATGGCGAGGATCTGGCGTGAGGGACAAAAACGACCCGTTAAAATATATCGTTTGCTCGCAACAGGATCACTGGAAGAGAGGTATGCATTCTGTTGATTAATGGCGATCAATTTGTTTGGTTGGAGAATTTTCCAACGACAGATTACGAAAATAGGGTTGAGTGACAGTCTTATTGACCAGTCGAATTCAGCGAATGGCAAGTTTTCCAAAGAGGAGTTGAAAGATTTGTTTTCGTTCGATCCTCACGTGGATTGTTTGAGTTTAACGGGTGATCAGAAAGTATAAGCTCGTTTCT
Source organism: Entophlyctis luteolus (assembly GCA_027604725.1). NCBI lineage: Eukaryota > Fungi > Chytridiomycota > Chytridiomycetes > Chytridiales > Chytriomycetaceae > Entophlyctis > Entophlyctis luteolus. The sequence goes on from JADHYT010000179.1 coordinate 8,237, forward strand.
GGATCTGTTGCACCAAACAATAATTTTTAAGGCGAAATATCGCGCGGATGACGCATTCACTTCATTTTCGTTTAATGATGAAGAACGGCGTTCGAACATAGAAGCGATTGACTTGTACGACGAAGTTTTGACAAAATGCCTTGAGAGTTGTGCTGAAAACCCGGTATCTTTTTGCCTTATTCGCAAAATATGCAATAAATAGAATCCGGAGAGGCATTTCATTCTTATGTCAATCGGATCATCTTGTCATATCCAGTGCAATCCCCCCGTTTGCTTTAAAAGCTTTAAATGCAACATCTATTTCTTTCTTCTTAATCCCCTTCCTAGCATCGGTATTTTTTGAACTCTTGCGTGGAAACAAGCTCCAGATATCAGAATCAGAGGTTGTTCCCGAACCTGAGCGATCCGCAAGATCGCCAGTTTTTGGAAAAGACCCAAACACACCACCACCTGGTATTCCAACAGTAAGCATGGATGCCTCCGTCAGCGATGGGGAGTTGATGTCTTTCCTGGGGTCACTATTGAAGGCGCTACCAAACCGGGAAGGCGAACGTCCGTAACCGCCATCATCTGATTCTGCGGAAGCTGAAGGCAATCCGCTACCAGCTTGATGCACCAAGGTCCGCAAGTCGGCAAAACTGGCAGACGCAGTAAATGTAGGCACCGCGTCAACCCCAGTTCCGATCGGCCACGACAGCGGTGAGTTGCTGGCACCTGCGAATCCGCCTTTTGGGTGAGTGGCGAAATCATTGCGGAGACTGTCATTGCGCATTGGTAATACCGGCCGGCGCTCTTTGTCTGGTGCATTTTTTTGAGTAACGTTCATCGACGCAGCGAGAATCGCTTCAACCCAGCGGGTTTTCACCACATCCGAATTTGCCTGCAGCCTGGAAAAAGTTCCAGTCAATTGCTCCCAATGCAATATGTACATACATCCACACTTTTCGTCTTTCTCTGTTCAGCAGTCCAATAACAAGCGGAATAGTTTCAAGAACAACTGTTGATGCATCAACTTCGAATTCATCTTCGCACTTCTCCTGAAGTCCCGAACTAACAAATGAATATATTGTGGTGTCTTTCATAAGGAAAAATCGCCGTGTCCATGGCATTGTGTCCAGCTTGGTTACATCGAGAGACTCATCGACATGCGGAACAATATCCAGCACTCCTGTGGTGCTGGCAGATGATGATTGGAGGAGGTCGGCGACTGTCTTTCCTTCCCCTTTCCGGTTGTTTGAACTTCGGATGCCTGTATAAAGAAAGCAAGCGTCAACACAGATAAGATACGAAGTTGCAAAACTGCCGCACTAGATTAAGATGTCAGACGCACTTTCGTCAATCGCTACATTCAAGTCAGCCATCATACGGCTATAGACGTCGGGAGACATGGCGAATTTGAGGGTCTTTCCTGTTCTTTGTTTGGCCTGCAATCGAGATTTTTTTCAACTTTCATCATCTCCACACCTCACTTCAATAGACAAAATGCTAAAATTTATTCAAAGAACTTTACAGCTGTTCAACACAGCGGTATTTCAAGCACGGTGATTTGAATGATGAGTATGACTCTTGACGACAAATTGCTTGACAAACAATGCTGCCAGAAGAATCAGGCATGGGAAGGTCAATATTGAAAGAAAAGCAAGGCGATACGAAGACACAAAATCGTTGACCAAACTTTCCAAGAGCGATGATGAAGGAAAGTTTTCTTGAAGATACTGTATAACATTTACAGGATCCACTTTATAAGATGCCGGAACTATTGCGTCAATTTCCGACTGAGTCTGATTATCAATAAGATGGTTGAGTTCCGCGTTCAAAATATTCCCAATGATCGACAACCCGATGGACCCCCCGAGCTGTTGAAATGTACGTTGCACTGAAGTGACAATCGCCATATACTCGGAATCGACGCTCGCTTGTAACGCAAGAATCGTCATTTGGTTTTGGGCGCCACCACCAACTCCCGCAAGGAATAAATATACGATTTTTTCGCCTAATCCGGTGGTTTGATTCATTGTCGCCATAAGCGCCACGCCAATGATCATCACAATCGGACCAGCGAAGAAGAATATTTTGTATTGTCCAGTTTTCGACACAATAATTCCACTTAAAATCGACAGTAGAGATGCGCCAATCTGAAACGGAATAGCTTGAACGCCAGCGTCAGTGGCAGAATATCCTTGTGCAAGTTGAAAAAACAAGGCATTGTAGTAAATTGCGGAAAAGAACGCGGCACCGATCATGAAAGCAATCAACACCAATGCTGAAACTGTTGCTGTTTTGAAAAGTGCATGCGGAATAATTGGCTCTGCGACCTTTCCTTCAACGTAAATAAACACGACGGCCATGAACACGAAGGCGATGAAACAGAAAATCGTTGACCAGGAATCCCACGCCCACTCATTGCCACCAAGTTGAATTGGAACAAGCAAAAGGAGAATAGTTGCAGCCAAAGCGGATGATCCGAGGAAGTCAACCCTGTGCAGTTTGGCTGTGAAGGTCCCCTCCACTTTGGGAAAGTCAAGGAAGACTATCACGAATGCAATCGTAACGGCACCAATCTGCAAGCTATAAGCAGTCATCTAAAAATCTAATTTCTCACCGGAAGGTTTAAGTAGAAACACCACCGCCAAGAGACATAGTCCACAAAAGCCCCGCCAACTAATGGGCCAAGAACACCAGCGAGGGTAAAGGTCCCTCCGATTATACCTTGGTACTTGCCTATTATATTCAAGTCAATTATTGTTTCCGCGAACGCCTTACCTCTGTCTTGAATGCTTACGATATCACTCAAAATAATCAAACAAATGCTCATGATTCCGCCCCCGCCAATTCCCGCCACTGCACGGCCGACAATCAGCATCGCCATAGAGCTCGCTAAGCCACATATCAGAGAGCCAATTTCGAAAACAGTAACAGCCGCGATAAACGTGAACTTGCGACCGAATATATCTGCGAACTTTCCATACAAACTGCAGAACATGCACGATGTCATCATATAAGCTGAGCCGATCCATGAAGTGAGATCCTCGTGACCAAGCTCATTGACAAGCTTCTTGAGGGCAGTCGACACAATTGTTTGGTCGAGCGCTGCGAGTAAAATGCCTGATGATGTTTGTTAAGGGTTACGGCTTTGACTGTCGTTCCACACATACTACCTAATATAAGGGCCAGAAAAACTAATGCAAACTGCGCCCTTCCCAAAGGAACTCTTACGGTTGTAAACTTGTCAACTATCGGCTCATCGTCAGGAACGTGGTCGAGTTGGACTTCAGTGAGCTTTCCACTTTTTGGTGATGCAGGGAGGAGTTCTTGCGGCATAATATTGCGCGAGTTTCGTCTGCACTACGGATACGTAGTATCTTCTTTTTGTATTTAAACAAATCCGTTACGTCATAAGAAATCCACTATGACTTCGGATTATTAATCACGCGATATGTGACAACTAACGATGGCCATAACATGCACGCTGGACACTTATGGCAGATTTATGACATCTTCTGAGGCACCGTGTCATAACTATTTGATCTACGTCAACCAATCGAAGATTCAACGAAAGTCATTACTAATAGGTGTAAAATGTTAAAATCATCATTCATTGCACTAATGAACGGCGACAGTCCTCTCAACCGTTAAGATCGAGTGCTACTAATCGCCAGATTGGGCTGGGTATGTGCATATATTGAACGTTCTTAATCAACGGAATTCGATTTAAGTCTTGGCAAGGGGCACCATCGTACCGATGCAGAAAGGACGCACGCCATTCAGCTCTGTCATCATGGGGTTCCTCATGAGGCTATGTTTTACATGATAAATGTGCCTGTTCTCGATGAAAAACGTACAACGCATGTTAAATAAGAAGCATAGGGAGATGTCATTTTTCGAGGCTGACTAAAGAGGGAAGAACATTCGACACTCCAAGATTCCTCGAGCTATTTAAGAAATGAACACCGTAAAAGATGAAAGGTCGGCATTTTTACTTGACATAGATTTTCGAATATTATCAAAATATTAATTTGCTTGGTCTCTCAAGCAATTTGATAAGGAATTACGTGATGGATTGCGCAATACACCCAACATAAAAAATCGCCTATGGCCGGAATATTCAACCAGAAAAATGCTTCCAATCGCGCTTTTTTGGTTGCTCTCCATTGTGGAAGCTTTCCATAGTGATTCCGTGTCCCTGCCGGCTTTCAACGTTACAAAGTCCGGAAAAGAACTGTCCGACGGAAGTCTCTTTCTCACAATCGGGACTCCATTTATTTTGACACCAGACGCCAGTGATCTCGTCTGGCATACATACGCTGACGGCAGCAACACAACAACAAACCTCTTGGTACAAAAACTAGAGAATCAACAAGTTCTTACGTACTGGCATGGAGTTGGCGGGCCCGTATTGGCAGGCCACGGATTTGGGGAAGTGCGAATCCTGGACAATTCTTACAAGACTATTTTCACTGTCTGCCCCGATTTGGTGCTTGTCACCGAAGTCGGTCCGACGGCTGGGTGCGCACTGGACACCCATGAGTCATATCTGACTGATCGCGGTACGTTGTTAGCCACCGGATATAATGTCACGCAATACGATTTGAGATCTATTGGCGGCTCCGAGGATGGATGGGTTTTCGACAGTTTGTTTTTCGAGATCGACGTCAAGACAAACAAGATTCTTTTCACTTGGAGTGCACTGTCATCTGGGATACCTATTTCGTCAACAAAAATCGCCTTGGGATCTTCAGGAACAACTCAATTAGCACCAATCGACTGGTTCCACATCAATTCGGTCAGCACAACATCGAATGGGTTCATCGTGAATGCACGCAACACATTTGGGGTCTACGGACTTGATTCTAACGGTATAGTTTTATGGACTCTTGACGGAGAAACAGGAGGAGATTTCACAATTGAAGGCGGACTGAATTTTGTGAGTGGTGAATGCAACAATTTTCAAACGTTCATCTTTTTGCCCAGTCATACCAACATCAAGCCCGTGTCCGAAACGAAACGACCACGACGCTGGACATAACTCTTTTTGATGACGCTAATGGCGCTGCGTCCACGTCGTTTCGCTCAAAAGGACTCAACATCCACTTGGATTTCAACTCCAAGTTGGTCACTGCAATTCAGATTTACCAAGACCTAAGTCATAATTGGGCTTCTTCTTCCCAAGGGTCTTACGATTTGCAGCCAAACGGTAATGTTGTTATCGGCTATGGTAACATTCCAACGATTCAAGAATTTGGACCCTCGGGGGATTTGCGCTTTTCTGCGGTATACGCTGGGGTGGGATCTTACAGGGCTTTCAAGAATGTCTGGGTTGGCGCACCATCCGAGCCACCCAGTGTAGCGATCAGTGCATGTGGCACGACTGGGTGGGTAAGCTGGAATGGCGATACGAGAACTATTTCTTGGGTTATTTACGCTGGCAACACGGAAGCGTCCCTTGCGAAGATAGGTACCATAGATAGGGCAGGATTTGAGACAGAGTTTGCTATCCCATGGACAGCTTTAGTTGTCCAAGTTGGAGCGTTTGGATATTCAGGCTTTTTGGGGAATTCTTCAATTATTGTTCTTTAGATAGAAACACTCGTTTTGAAACCACACAAAATTTATATACTAGACTTTCTGCCTTGCCCCCTAAGTCCCCATCCGCTGGACTTAGTCATAAGATTAGCAGCATTCTTCGCGCTTTTGCTATTTTTACTGGCCCGGCTGATGAGTGTCAGCCCGGTCATTGTACCATATTACGGCGACGTTAACGGCGAGAAATTCAGCAAGACTTTTGCTGCTGCCCGTGAGGGCAGCAAATGATTCTTTCCGCATTTGTCTGCGGTTCTCTTGCTTAATAGATTGCTGGTCATACCGAGGTTCAACCATTTGCTGGCCAGTATCAAGCATTTGCGAAGATTCCGGGGTAGCTGCTTTTTGTTGCGAAACAGCTCGCTGCACAACATTCAAAAGCAAGGAATTACGCTTTAAAATCTCGAGATGTTTTGCAAGTCTGACATTTGATTAGTGGGTTTAGCAGGAATGCTTGCTTGTCCCGGTAAAAGAGTTGGCATATCCCTTAACTGTAATTACATTTCTATGAGTTAAAACAAATCACGAATAATTTGCAATTGGGTCATTCTCCATTCTCTGGTTCTGCCCAAAATCGTTATTTGAAGTCGCGCTATCCGAGTAGTCAAAAGCTTCGGAAAAGGCGCAGCAATCGGAGAAAGCAAAAGAGGAACGAGTGCTTTTATCCTTCATGAAGTTCATTTCTTGAATTAAACGACTGGTTTCTATTCGCGAAGCCTCTGACCTGGTAGGTATTATGGCGCAGGAGATTGTATTACCCGAACGCTCGTAGAAGCAGAAGAATTGGAAACAGCCGTTTCACTTATGGATTTGTGTATGCCACCACTGAATTGATCGAGTTGCTGAGAGGTGCGGAAACTGGGAGAAAGTGGCATGAGTTCACTGGTGATTGCACATTCTACCTCTCTTTCGGCATAAATAAGAGTGCAGTGGATGGCGGAGGCCAAGAGCATCCGCGGTTGTCAAAGCTATCTGTGGCGTTATGATTACAGTTGGGAATTGTAGGGGCGGTGAAGAACTGGGCGGAGAAGTTCCGATCTGAGACACTGCAGGAGTTACTCCCGGTTCCACATCGGTAGTAACTTCCATTGTTGCGACCTTAATCGTAGGAACATCGGCATCGTCGTCCAGCACTAAAACAGAATCCTCGCGCAATGCGGAGCTTTCTCCTTCCCTATTGTAAGCCAAAATTTGCTCATAGTTCACTCTCGCCAACTTGTGATTTCAACGCATGCAGTTCATATTCAGGTGAAGTGCAACCAGCAGTGAATTACGCTTCGAAGTTCGCGTTTCATCCTGAGTTTCCTTAAAGTATCAACTGCTGCCCAAATCACATCTTGCAAACCAGAAATTTTCTTCCAAACTTAAGTTGGAGACAATTGTAAAAAGAAAAATTTTCATCAGCGACAAACTTTTTATCGCAGAAAAAAAGTGGAACGTAAGGCAGAAATTCCGGCAATGAACCAACCCACTAAACTAAAACTACATCATCATTGGCAAATTGATAACTTCCTTCTTCTTCGTTTCAATTGCACGCTTTTCCTCCCTCCTTTTCGTCCTTGCGTCCTTCTCAACGCTTTTTGATCGTGCGCCAAACCACCCAGTGGCCGTAGACTTGGCACTTTTTTCAGATTTGATATCGGATTTTCCCTCGGACCTAGTATCAGATTTGATTGACTCAACGTCCTCTGATGCTTTCGGTGGCTGAGACGGTGTTCCGACGCTGGATGCCGGGATCGAAGCGGAGCGAAACACTGAGTCTGGAACCATCACTTGAGCAGCAGACGTGTTTTGTAGAAGGATCTTATTCATTTGCATTTGGTCGATGAGCTCCTGTGATAGGAATCAGGAAAAGCTTTAACGGACGCGAATAACACAAGATCACCAGCTTTGCGCGCTCCAGCTCGAGTCGCAGTGCGCGGATCTCGCCATCGGCGTTGATCGCCTCGCCGTCAGAAGCGAATGAGCCTGCCACTGAAGCGCTGAAGCCCATTGCTATGCCGCGACCGCCACCGGCGAGCGGTGGCTGTGGCTGTGCAGCGAATGGAACTCCGTTTCCAGCTCCAGCACCAGGCGAAGCAACCCCATAGAAACTTAGCCCTGAGTTATGGTCACTGTTGGTAGACAGCGTGGCAGCGGACGCGAGCGAGTTTTTGCGCCCTGGATACTCGCGTTGAAACTGTTGCAGTTGCGCAGCATATCCTGCAGCGGTGACGGCCCGTGCGGATTCCATACGCATATTTGTTGATTGTGAATTCAGAGCCGTTCTCAAGACAGGCTGGGCAGCATCAGATTAGAACATGCACCAAACGAATTCTCGGAGGTTCCTCAACTGCATATGATGGCATTGGAACACCAACGAATTGTGGCGGACTGGCGGTGCGGTAAATTGGATTGGACGGCGGCCGTGGCATGGCCTGAGTCACTGAGTGCATCGGAGTTGGGGCGTGAATTGCGGGCGGTTCTCTCTCAAAACGCAACAGCTCATCGCCGACTACGGTGGATCCCGCAGAAGTGGAATCATCGTTGTAGCTATCAAGGAGGTCGAACCCGTCGGCAACATCGTTGACAGGGTGATTCGGATCGTCATGCGCGAACTCGGACAGACTCCGATCGAGGTCGGCGATCAGATCATCCATTCGCTTCATATTTGCTGCCGTCGCTGCCGCCATGTCGGAAGCAGTGTCTGTGCTGGCTACGTGGTATCAGCTGACAAGCCTTTCAACCAGAGTTTCAATCCACGGCGATTCAAAGTGTCCGTCACGTATCCTTGCCGCCTCCCCCCGTCCCACTCGAAGACCTGTTTGCTCTTATCCGACTTCATCGACAACAAGTCTGTACCCTTCTTTTGCATCACCTTCTCCTTTCTCGGAGATTCTTGACATTAGACTCCAACGGAGATGTGATCGCGTGCTGTCACAATAACCCTCCTAGTGAACCCCACGCAGGAACCGCCTTTCTTCTGTGTCTACAATAAGATTTTCATCATCTATAACTAGTCACAGCTCGTGGTGTTCTCCATCCCACACGATATCACTAATTTTTGGCTGGAATTGAGGGTAAATTGAGCAATATCATATCTACATCCTATTGCTCCCCAGTTTCGCCACCTGCCTGCCCGCCCACCCGCCGAGGCTGCGGCCGAAACATCAACAGCACCTGCTGTTCTCAGCGTATCCTACGACTTAACTAGCTTTCATAAAATGATACTCCTGACACAACTGGGTCGTGGTTTCACCAATCGTCGTCATCGTTAGGCTATTTCAGCAAAACTTGTTGGCACGGTTGTGGACTCTATTCTTGTTGCCGGATGGCATTGCCAGGAACCGGATTTTGCAAGATTGGGAGCGAAATAGAAATTGAGATCAACTTGTCACGACTTTATGAATGAACCATTTGAGTAAAACTGCTGCGATCTCGCAAAAAAGATGTTGCGGCGCAATCGTCGTGATAACAACGTAATTATCGTGGGAGGCGAAAGATCTATCCTAATTTCCGGAAAGACAAGGTTTACGAGCACTCCTTGAAGATTAAAATTTAATCAGGAAATGAAGCCAAAAACGCAACAATTAAACTGGTACATATATGTCGGATCAGGATTTACCGAAACTTTGATGAAGCCAACGCAAAGTCGGGAGAAGGATGTGGCAGAACGCGCAGACCTATGAGACTCACCGCACACAGAGATAATAGCAAGCCCGGAGAAGAACACGCCATGCGGTGTGCTGTCAGCTAGGCTGCTACGCAATGCGGGAGGGTCAGTGCTGGGAAGCTGGAATTCGTCAAACAAAATAGATTTTTCAGTCACGCCAATGAACGCCCCGCCGATCGCGCACATGCTCCTGCGGCTTCGCCCTTACTCCTCGCGCGGCGCATGCTGCTGCTGCTGATCGCGTTCACGCGATCGTGCGCGCAGCGAGAGCGCCTGGCGAAAGCTCTTTTTTCGCCAAAGCCCAATGGTCTCGGGTGCGTTTGCCGCACGATCGCCCTCGACCGACTCGCTATCCTTCGCCACCGCGGCGCTCGATCCCTTCTTGTTTGACTTGCTGCGCGTCCGGAACAGCGTCCATCCACCCCCAGCACCGGCCGACACTTTCGAAGACGCGGACGCCGCATCGTCTCGAGCTTCTGCTGGGCGTTGCTGAATCTGTACATGCACGCCTGGGAAGTCGTGTGGCCCGAGGCCATCGTTACCAGCAGTGCTGGACGCGCCATTGTCGATATTCGTGCCGTTTTCTAACAAATTGCTTGATGCATCCACTACCGGTGGACCAGGGATGGAAGGAAGCTTTTTTGGCGGTCGAATTCGCCTAGATGCGGACCGCGACATTGTTGTGGGAGTTCCAGGCCGTGACAAAGTCGAAGTCTGATGACCGTTGCTGCTGTTGTTGATGTTATTGTTCAATGTCGGTGTGCGAGACACAGGAGTCCCAGTGATGTCGCGCGTGGCGGTTGCTTCTATGCGAGACAGGGACGACGAAACCTGTGGACATAAACATTAATCCTATCCTTTCGGCCAACAACGACGTCACCTCTTCATGCTTTCGCTCCCAGTTCAGGTTTGGATCGATCGCTGCCGTGATTGCGGCCATCCATCGCTCTTTTTGCGTTTCGCTCGTTGCGCGCAATCTAGTTTCACAAGTTCTCTTAGTGACTTTTCACCTCGATTGGCTCCGAAACCTCCAAGTGTCCAGCAAAGTTTTAATGTCAAACGAACATGCAAAGCCTTCTTCAGCAGACGCAACCGTTGTTGACGAGAGGATGAGCAAATTGCCTGTTTCAGATGCAGAATCGTCCGCTGACGGAAACATAAACAACTTGCTCCGGTCAAGCATAAAGAATTGCGGTGTGCGTTTATCGTCCGCATTAATCTCATCCACCGGCAATTTTTCGAGATACCCGCTGATGACGGCCGTGCTGGAAAGGTCCTTCACGGTCTTTTGAGCGGCAGATCCTGACCAGGTACTTTCAGCAGGGTCTCACAAGAAGCATCAGAATACAAGCCAGGTAGCGCACCCATAAAGTCGAGCGGCTCGAGTCGCAGCTGGCTCAGCCGTGAATCGAGGTCATCAAGTAAAGTGGGCATAATTTTCAAAAATCTCAATTACGAATATGCGCCGCATTCCTGTTCCCGCGCCGTTGAGGCTTGTAGCTGAATCTGCCAGTTGATCTTCAGGCGCATGGTCCAAAATGCCATGTCAACACGCGAGGGTGGATGCAACCTTGGGTCAAGTTTTGAGATTTACCAATCTTGTTTGATGCAGCGTTGTTAAACTCTGTTTTTACGGTATTTGGGCTCCCGCACTGTCAAGAACAAATTTAGCGTTGAATGCTTTTGTCAAACCAAAGCTTTGTCAACAGGCTGCAATGGAAAATTCCAATTAGCCACCCATCGATACCCATGCCGTCCCGAACCCCACACTCAGCCACACCTTTCAATTGTGGCCTTCTCACACCGGCCGCATGATAGAACTTAAATACTGCCGACACATAGAGCATCATACGCATAGTAATATGTTTGTCAATCAAACCCTTAAATTTCTTGCAATTTGATGGATTCGACAGAAGAGTGCATGTTTGCTGATCAGGCGGTTCCATTAAATTCCTACAGGGGCCCTGGCAGGAAAAAGTAAATATACCGTGATACCGTGATGGTGCCGCAATCGAAGAAATAAGTTGTCCATGACACAGTAAGGCCGTTTCTTTAAAGAAGCTTACTATGCGCCTGATTACGACGAATTAAATCACTTCAATCCCGGACTCTTGCACTCATTTGACGACATATTGCATTTTGCTTTTTTAACTCCAACCCACTTGGTAAAATATATTAAACCGTGGTTGTGTTTCCCGTGAGGGAAAAGTGTACTGGACAGAAAATTCTGGCGAATCATTTCAATAAATATTCCAACATCAATGCCACGACTATAACGTTCACTGAATTTCCTAACAACTTCCAGCACTGTGAATTAGTCATGTCTTTGGGAAAGCTGTACCACTCCGGGAACCCAAGCAAGCGAGCAACTTCTCTTGGGCTGAAGTACCTCAATCTCAGAGCTGCCAAGGGACATTCCTCGAGAGTGTCGGGCCAACTTCCGCGCTCCATGTCCTCTTTCAGACGCTTCTTTGCAGACACGTGCCGTTTTTTCGCATTGTTCTCGTTGCTAGTGGCAAGAGCTTGCGGGACAGGCTTTGCTTCAGCACGCCGCTCAAAGTATCGGGCGAACATCCACGACATTGCGCGCAGCACGCGCGGATCGGCGATTCGTGTGTCCCAGTCGACTTGCGCAACGCGACACCGGGCGCTCGCGGCATCATCGTCGGTGCTGTCGACAGGAACGTAGCCAGCTGCGGCAGCCGCGCGGATAATTTCGTCGTCACGCGCCATACTCAGCACGGAGCCGGCCCCGCGTGCGTGTGCGCCATATCCTTTTGTAAAGCAGCAGCTGCGTGCATGCGTGTGTGCGCGCACAATGTCCATCTGGTCGCCGGCCTTCCAGAGCGCACGATGCGGCACATTTAGAGAGTCGTCGGTATCCGCACACTCATCGATGAAGTGTGACAGGAGCGGTGGTGATACTGGTGACTGCGACGACCACATAAGCAGTGGCAGTGCTTTCAGCGCTAAGGCGCTGTTGTCGTGTCGGTTGTTATTCTGCGGCAGCGCGAAGGCCGCGCCCTTCTTCGCTAGCATATAGAAGCGCGGGCGCGAATTTGGCACCATGCCCAATTCGATGGGGTTTACGATATATGACTGAATTGTGTATTCGAGAGACTCGAGAACCGCGCATGCGCGCGCAAAGGTGTCTGAAGCCTCGAAGCCAAGGACATTTTCGAGCAGTATGTGAGACGGCATCGGTGCGGTCATAAGCGGCAGCTGCTCAAGAAAGACGATAAACGATTCGGCACGGGCGTCTTTGCTCTGCATTCGCAAACCGTTCCTGGCTGAAAGGGAGTGAGCAGAATAACGGCGATTCCGACAAGGGAACTAACTTACTGTATGGCTGGCACGGGGGGCTCATGAGCACAATGTCAGGGCGCATGACGTCCAGTCGCGCGGCAGTTAGCATGGCGATATCGCTTGCAGACGCCGGGTGGTCGGCGAAGTTGAAGTTGTAGACACGATTCGCCTGCTCGTTGACGTCGAGACCGTGGAAGACGCTGTCGGAGCTTATAATCGGGTGCTGGTCCGCGGCACTCAATTTTTCGTTCAGAAGCCGCGCCGCAACGCGGTGGCCGCCAAGCCCCGAGTACAGTTCCAGCACAACAGCGGGCTGCGGCATTTTGTTCTTTTCTTATCAGTTTCGTTGCGGTATGTATGCGAAGCCAGTGGAAGCATACCGATTCCGAAGGAAACTTCTCTGCCAGCCCGCCCTGGAAGGTTTTGAGGTGAATGACTCGGTGCGCGATTATGTTTGGGTATGAAGAAAATTCAACCAAAGAACCGGTAATGTTGACCACCTAGAAACGTTTTCTGTCTCAGGTCCAGTCAAACTCATTTTTTCAAATGAGGAGCTGGAATCTTAAGCGATACTGGACTAATATTTGTCATTGCTTGCTTCTGAAAAGAACCGTTTGCGATATGTTTTTCGTGCGTCCCGACGCGTGTACAAGACTATCACGGGAATAGCTCAACACTGGTGATAACATTTGCAAATGCGTGTCTTTTCTGACGGGAATGTTTCCAAACCCAATTATTGTTCCGGCTGATTACAAAGCCTTCAAAAGATTGATTTAATTGGGAGAAATTGGATTCAGTCGCCGTCTGCCGTCGCCATTACCCGCACTTGCCCTCATGCTGTCCTCCGACGCCGCCAACACCGCCTCCGCCATGTATCACCATCAACAGCCGCTCGTTTCCCAGCCACAAACTCCGCTGGTGTCCACGAACACAAACGGCGCTCTTCACGGCTACACTCTGGCCGACTTCCAATTCATCCGCACTCTAGGTATGTTACATCGTGCCCTATACTATGGAGTTGTCCTTGCAGATGTTCCAAATGGCTTTCAAGATTTATTGTTTCAACCCCTCTTTACCCCAAATACAATACTGACTCGGAATGCTAGGCACTGGTACTTTTGGACGGGTATACCTGGTCAGGTATAAAAACACAGACAAGTTTTTTGCCATGAAGATGCTCAAGAAGGCGGAAGTTGTTCGTTTGAAGCAAGTCGAGCATATCAACAGTGAAAAGCAGATTCTGGCTGAAATTGACTTTCCCTTCATCGTGAATCTGTTAAGTCGTTTTGTTTCACTTTCTGCTGTCCCATTTGTCTCATTTTTGAGCCAGTCTGTGCACGTTTCAGGATGATCGAAACGTCTACATGCTGCTCGAGTACGTAGTGGGCGGAGAACTTTTCTCTCACCTTCGTCGCGCGGGACGCTTCAGCAACGACATGACTCGTTTCTACGCGGCCGAGATTGTCTTGGCGATCGAATACCTCCATGAGCGGGACATTATTTACAGAGACCTGAAGCCAGAGAATCTGCTGCTGGATCATTTTGGCCATATCAAAATTACCGACTTTGGGTTCGCTAAGAAGGTTGACGACAGGTACATGTTGGACCGTGTTTCTGTACTTTAATTCGATTCCAGAACATGGACGCTGTGTGGGACCCCAGAGTATCTGGCCCCTGAGATTATTCAGTCCAAGGGCCATGGAAAGGCCGTTGATTGGTGGGCCTTGGGAATATTAATCTTCGAGATGTTGGCAGGGTCAGTTTTTTTTCATTTCCATATAATTAGTTTTGGCCAATTTCATTCGTTGGGCTTGACTCTCTTATTTCAGTTATCCGCCGTTCTTTGACGACAACCCATTCGGCATATACGAAAAAATCCTGGAGGGAAAGCTGGTGTTTCCTGCGCATTTCGATGTCAATGCCAAGGATCTGATCAAACGCCTTCTCACAGCAGACCGCACCAAGCGTCTGGGAAACTTGAAGTGCGGATCTGATGACATTAAAAAGCACCGTTGGTTCCGCGGAGTGGACTGGAATGGATTGCTTATGAAAGGGGTTGGTGCGCCGATCGTGCCAATCGTTGCCCATCCCGGCGATGCCCGCAACTTTGAGATGTACCCAGAGCTTGCGGACGAGGATAAGGGTCCCACTGCAGACCCCTTTAAACCTCTCTTTACCACATTCTGAACACGTGTGTTTGTTTTCCCTTTGGTGCTTTTCTTTTTCCTTAATTTTTGTGGCGGTTTTTTGTTGTTGGCACTGCTCTTATCATGGCATTAAAAAGGCAATTTCCTCAATTTAATGTCCAACCCAGCAAACATGGATGCACAACTTTACAACGAACGAGCAGATAAAACGAAAGAAACAAAAAAGAAAGTTCATCGGAATCCCTTAAAAAGGCGTGACGCGCTCTTTGATCGTTTAGGCTCGATTCCCCCGCTGGATCCCGCACTTCCAAGTGACACTTTGGCAAGAAACCTGCGCATGCCGCGCGTGTCGCCTTCATTTTCAGAATCGCTGTCGATGGCACCGCCGAACGCGCCGCCGCCGCGAATGCCGACGTCTTTCCGCGGCGTCGCCGTTTCAAAAAAAGACGCCGCCGTCTGCGACACGGGTGAGGGACTGGGCATCGACGATGACGAAGTAGTGGCCGTAGTGCCCGATGAGAATCTATTGTGGTTGCCGCTGCCTCGGTTATTGCCACTATGCTGCTCGCGCGGCAGGTCCACGGACGCGCCGTGGAGGTCCGCGTTGTTGGACTGACGGCGGCTCTGCTGGGCCTGGTAAGATTCTGTGTTCAATGCCATTCTGGAATCCAATTATTACTCAACTGATTTAGACGACTGCCGCTCCATTCGCACTGGACGCATTGAGTCAAGTGCGGGACTGCTGTTGAGGTCGCGTGCAGATGCAGGGCCAGCGCCGGACACCGCCGAGTAGATTACATCCAAGTCCCGCGACGAGCGTGCTTCGTCAACTGCCTTTGTAAAAGTGTCCATCCAGGCATCTTTACTCGTCTTTGACGGCGCGGCAAGTCTGCATGGGGGGCCGTCCAGTTTCACAAATGTTTAGGTTGTGAAACGTCAGATTGTGGCACTTGTAACAGTAACAGTACTTACATCCACGAAACCACCGCACCACCGCTGCCGCTCCCCAGCACCTCGAAAGCTAGCGGGAGTGTTGCATCCAGTTTAACCATTGAAATCACACGAGACCGGAAATCCAGACGCATTGTTTCCACAAGTGTCTCATCCTCCGCCGAAGACTCAAACAAGTACAGCCGTCTGTTGGTCAGGACGCAAAAGCGGCGCATGAATGAAATAGGAACGGTCAGCTGGATGTGTTGGATGTATCCGGAGATGGCGTTGCTGGCTGTCAACGAGTGAGTAAAGTGGAGGCGGAGTGTGGAGCAAGGCAGAGCGTGCAGACGCCCGCCAGGAGGCAAGCAAGCGCAGTTGCGTGTGGCGGAGTGGCGTGGAGAGCATGCTACTCACTCAGGATGTCCCGCAGCTGAATGCTCCTTGGTGTCGCCGGTCCGACGGTGCTGGCACGATTGGGAATCACAAGTGCCGGCAGCCCAGACATTTTGACAACGAAAAATTTCCCACACTGAATGAATGAAGTCGGAAACAAGCAAACTGAATGTTCTCTTCTCTTGGCCTCAAAACAATGATACCGCCGGAAGAGCGGTCAGATCAATATTCCGGATACAACTCCCCCTTCATCCGGCCCACAAAATCGACGAGGTTCTTGTGTCGGGAAACGGACGCGAACGAAGTTGGATTCAATTGTTTGAACATGATAATGTTACACAAAATCCCAAACGCTGCAAAATCTGCGATGCACATCTTTCGGTTGCTGAAAAAGTACTTCTTTGCTGCAAGTATGACGGAAACATTATCCCAAAACTCGTCCATGAGCTGTACCATGGACGCTTCGGGATATCTGCTAGTTCCATTCGCGTACAGCATCTTCACTACCGTCGGCCTGATCAACATGTCAGGAACAAGGGCAAAAACCAAGCTCGGCATCTCGCTGAAGTATTCCCTTTTCGTCAATTGCCAGTTTTGCGGGTGGGCCCAACGCTCTTGAACGATGCGGTAATAAGCGAAGTTTTCCAATCCGAATCTCAGCATGTTTGCAGCAGCCCGATCCGTGTCGCTGAGCCAAGCGTCCGGGTGGACAGATATTACGCCGCGAGTCACGAGCTCTCTAATAATAAGCTGCGAATCGCAGAGCACGTCTCCGTCGTAGTGCACTACGGGGATCTTTTCGGTGGGCAGCTGGTCGTGCTCGACCACACGGACCTCAAAGTCCACGCGCGCGTAACGGAGAGCGCAATCAAGTTTGAGGACGAAGGGCGACGAGTGTGGAAACGCGGTACGCTGTGCCATGGTAGCGAGGAAGAGTTTCGGTGAGCCTTTGGTGGTAAGTCTCTTGAAGCGCGAGGGCACCGCGACGGACTCCGCTGCGGGCGCCGACTTTTTGTTGTGTCGGCGCCATAAATAAGCTGTGGAGACTGCAACTACGAGGATGGGAACAAGGATGACGGCGGCTGTTGCAGCGGCCGTGGGCATTGACTTCCGGCACAATGGATAACGTGTAGTTTTTCGGTGCATCCCACACGCTTCCGCTTGCATTGCCGGGAAGAATGCAGCTGGTGGACGTTTAGGCGCAAGACAGAGGAGATGGCTTGCGACCCTGAGTCTGCGCTGCACTGCGTTCGCAGCTGTCTGAACGAACGCGCCGCATATCTAAGATCGCCGTGGGTTCATTCGCACTTGAACCGACTCCCCGCTCGCATGGACATCAACAACACCGCCGCCACCATGCGCCGTCTGGACGACGCCGAGTTTGGCACCTTCCAGCGCTCGGAAACCAGTGGTGTTGGCGGCGGTTTCTCCCACAGCGGCACACTGCACTACCAAATCCAGAGCCAGCGCCGCGCACATAGCTCTGCTGCCGCGAGCTCAAGCGGGAAAATTGTGACTACCGTCATGAACTTAGTATGAATCCGCCCTGTTTCTCTCCGTTCGCGGTCTTATCCTTTGGTTTTCCTGTTGTCGCCTCAAAACGCCGCAATAGGACTGGTGGGCAAAAGCTGCAATGCTGTTAGCTGTCGTCCAGCTCATTGTGCTGCTGATCTGCGAGTCCCTGGTCATGACGTCGCATTTGGCTGAGCTCGATGCGCTGATGGCCATCAATTCCACAAGCCCCGGATGGCTGCTTCTTGTCAACGAAACTTCGAATTCAATCATTCCCTTCTCAGAAGCCGATACCATTTACGAAGGAATTTTTATTGCTGCCCAAATATTCATGGTCTATCTCGCGTTCGATGCGGTGCGTGTTTTGTTGAATTCGAAATTTTTTTGCTTTTTTAATTCATTGGAAATAGATTATTTCGTCGTCCAAAATCCAGCTGATAGCAACAACAGTTTTCAGCCTTGCTATGTTCGGTTATTCGTGCGAACAGTATGTCCAGTCAGAAAATCTTGTGACAAGCAGCGCAATTGGAGCTACACACTATGGATTTCTGCAGGCCTATGGTTTCCAATTCCATCGCACCGCGCCATATGAAATTGTTGTTATTGCTGCTGGGCTGTTATTCTTCCTTGTTTGGTGCTTTTTTGCTTTCAAACTGTACAAGTTGTTTGGTTGGAGCGTTTTCAAAGAGTTGGGTGCCGATGTGGAAGTTAGAAGTAAGTTGCTCTGTTACGCTCCCTTTTTAAATTGACTGTTTTCTTCAAAAAACGAAAAAAACAGAGCGGCTCACTCTTTATCACATTTACATGATGCTTTTGAAACTCGACGTCTTCTTTTTTTTGAGTTTCGTCATTCAATACGTACTCTTAGTCTTTGGTGACACAAATTCAATGGCCAAAACCGTGACCATTGTTGTGTCCCCGATTGCCGTCGTTGTTCTTCTTTTAATTGCATATTTTGCCGTGACTCGTGAATCGAATCTCCTCATGACGTTTTTGCTGATTGGTTTGTCGGGAGGAGTCGGTTACCTCGTTGACCGGGTTATCGATATCTGGACTGTCACAGATCCAACAAAGTACAAGAGTTCAAAAACGAGTTTGACACTGTTTACGATTCTCACACTTATTGCCGCTTTAACGACTTTTGCTATCGCTGTTCTGAATTTCTTGAATTTTGGCAAGGGCTTGATGCAGTCTTGTGAGCGATTTCCTTTTTTCCAAATCTCCACATTTTTTCAACTACGCCACCAGTGAAAAACAAGAGAACTCCGGTGCACACTATAGAAAGACAGAATCCATTGGAAATGCCGGCAATATCGCCTGCGGTCACAAATGTGTATGCATCGAATTCTACGCTGAAATCTTCTCGTTGAAGAACAGTTGAAACTACAGTGTTATGGCACCGTTTTCTTTTTGCCTGTAATTTTTCCTTTGTCTTCCTCTGTTTTTTTTTGTCATGCCGCACGTGGTTTTGCCTGTTTCGAGGTTCTGGTGGGATATAAAAGGCAGATTTTTTACAATTTGAAATTTGTTCACAAAAACGCAATCGCGAATATGGCGCAACAGATGGAATACCGTTTTCTTGGACGCTCGGGCCTTAAAGTGTCCGTCTGTGAGTTGTTCCCTATTGCATGCTGTGCAGAATACTGATCTCTGTCATCTACAGTGTCGCTCGGAGGCTGGGGTGAGTTGACGTTTGAAGGTAAAGCCACTGGTTGACCGGTAACGGTTGGGTTCCCACAGTAACGTACGGCGGCCAAGTCGGCGAGGACATTGCTGAACAATGCCTGAAGGAGGCGTATGACGTGAGTATGGAGTGAGATTGCGAATCCATGGTCCTGTTTACAAACTCGTCAACATCACAGAACGGAATTAACTTTTTCGACAACGCCGAGGTGTACGCGAACGGCAAGAGTGAGATTGCAATGGGAAAGGCTATCAAGAAGTTTGGTTGGAAGCGTTCTACATACGTCATCAGCACCAAGATTTACTGGTGGGTGACTTTTAACTAAAACGTGTGGCTTACACATATGCACCTATACCCGCTGAATTGCAGGGGCGGTGATACAGTTAATGAAAAGGGTCTTTCGCGCAAGCACATTGTCGAAGGCACAAAAGCGGCCCTGGAGCGACTTCAGTTGGACTACGTCGACCTGTGCGTGAGAGCGTTTCGTGTTTGATGCATCCCTCATGAAAATTGTGCAGGGTGTTTGCTCACCGTCCGGACACGGACACTCCGATAGAGGAGATTGTGCGCGCATTCAACCACGTGATTGAGCGCGGCTGGGCGTTCTATTGGGGAACTTCTGAATGGTCCGCAGAGCAGCTCACAGACGCGCATCGCATTGCTGAAAAGCTTGGACTCATCGGGCCGTTGATGGAGCAGCCGCAATACAATATGTTCCACCGCGAGCGCTTTGAGAAAGAGTATGCGCCGTTGTACGAAAAACACGGTCTTGGAACTACAATCTGGTCTCCACTTGCGTCCGGTATCTTGACGGGGAAGTACAACTCTGGCGAGATTCCTTCGGACTCGCGTCTTGCTATGAAAGACAATGCCGTCATGAAGAGAATCGCTGCTGGCTTGGAGACTCCAGAGGGAAGAGAGAAGTTGGAGAAAGTTAGCAAATTGCAGGTATTTACTTCAAAAAGTTTTTCACCATCGCACTAAGTCTCATTTATCAATTGTCAGCCGATTGCTGAAAAGCTAGGTTGCTCTCTTGCTCAGCTGGCGCTGGCGTGGTGCATTACGAATCCTAATGTGTCGACAGTAATTACCGGTGCGTCCAAAGCGTCTCAAGTCACAGAGAACATCAAGGCACTGGCTGTTGTGCCGAAGCTGACTGTCGAAGTATTGGCTGAAATCGAAGCCATTTTGGCAAACAAGCCCGCGGCGGAAGCGAAGTTCCGCTGATTTGAGGACTGGTGTTTTTTTTTTGTCTTGGTACCAGAAGGAGATGCTTCTGATCTGATTACATTGACGAAGCACTCAACAAACCGTTTTCTTTGAAAGCAATTTTTTTTTGTCATTGTGCCACCATTGTTTGGAGTGTTTTCCACGCACGGCACACGCTCATCATGGAAACAAATGTGGACTCAGTGCTGACAGAACTCGTGAACGCAGCACGAAAAGCTTTGGACCACCAGAAACTTGAGGGTGAAGCTGCTGCGCAAGTTGCGGAATCGTTCGGTAGAGCGAAACCTCTTGTAGACGGCTCGGTTTTTGAAGAAGCTGTCGAGCCGCTTCTTCGCGCAATCTCCTCCAATTCAGCATCTCCGAACGCTGTGTTCCGCAGAGCGCTGGAGGCTGTCAAACAGGTCGCAGTGAACAAGGGTGCATCACCCATGATCATCGAAAGCTTTGACCAACTCATCAAAGAACTTGGGAATGATTCAACCCAAGTAGCTCGTCCAACACTTCCGGTGTCACCAAGATCCGCGCGCCCAACAAGTGCCATAATGGACTCTCCTAATCGCAACGTCGGGAAACTTATAACAGGACTCGTGCGCCGCGTATCGGTCGGCCTTGCGGCCACTGGCACGAGGCTCTCAAGCGGCGCGAAAAGGATGTCAATGAGAATGGGTTCGTCGAATAATGTGGCGGACAGCTCGACATCTGTTCTCAAGCGATCGGAAACCACAATCGCACTTGCTTCTGCTCTATTCGGGGATCCAGATATGCCTATGGTTGAAGCCCCCGTATCCAAAGCCGAGTGCAAGCAAACATTCAATCAAGCAGGTGGAGGATACGCAAGGCCGATCATGCGGTTGTACGCAATCATCAAGGATGACAAACTAAAGGTGTTTCTGCAAGCAACGCGGTCCAAAGTGTTTGAAGCAGATCTCTCCAAATGGACGTCTGATGAGTTAGCCAATTTTGTTTTTCTTCTTTTTCCGGCTTTTGGCTTTTACAAAAAAATTTAGAAATTCAATTGTTATACGAGATCTTCGAAAGGACTATCAATCAACAGAAATAACGAACATCATGAAGTCGTCGCCGAACGCATTTTCCGTATGTTCGCATACGCGAATGCTGTCCAACCAGGCGCCACAAGGAAAAATTGTCGTTGAATCAAATATCAAACTCAATGTATTCAGGCAAAACAATGGCGGGCAGTGCAGCAAAAATCCCGTGTTTTCAATAACGGGCGACTTCGCACAAGGCCGGTTTATGATAATCGGCCGCGAAAACAGACAGCAAACAAAGGTTGGAAATTGCTCTGGATGGGTGATGAACCGAGGAGCATTCGAATGTGACTTTGAAGTTGATGAGCTGGTGCTCTTCGATAGGATCGATGACGACAACGGATCAAGCTTTGACCTGAGCGGTGTCGCCGGAAGCACCAATGGAAGCCCACTTTTGATTGCAGGGATCCTTGTGGCGTTGGCAATGAAAAATTGTCGAGTATGAGTCTCGGTTTGCTGTAGTAGAGCAAAAATGGAACAAGTTTGTCCCATTGAGCCGGATGTCCTCGCTCGCCTAGCACCAGTTATAATAATCAAATTTAGCGTGCGATATCTATTCAGAATCTCGCTTCTCCATTCTTCTGCGACGCAAATATGCCAATCGCTGAAGTGAATCCATGATATTGCAGGAGCCTGCACAAGTTGAAAATTTATACTCATTCAAGCTTGCGCCGACGGCATACCCCTGGTCGTTCTTATCCGGAACTGCATCGCGAGATTACAAGCTTCAGTTGACTCCATTCTAACCTTAAATTAAAAGAGGATTTGAGCCGATTGCCAGAAAGATGAGTACCATTTATCTTTGCATATGCTCTACGACCTCTACATCTCTTGCTGATTCACAGTGCTCTTCTGCTTAAGAAACAACGATTAATACCGAAAAAATATTTGCATTCACCCATTGCCAGCCGTAAAAAACACTGATATTGGCTTGGTTTTGGAGAAAAGAATCGTTATAGTTAAAAATCGCAAGGAAACCTACTCTGTTACTCGGAAGTACGGACTGACGTCGATCAAATGCTGGGTAAATTTGAGCCAAACGGTACAATAAGGTGGAAGACCGAGCAAAGGACGAATAATTCTTTGCAAGTTGTCAAGTCAAGGAGCTCTTCGGGACAAACACCACCATGCCAAATGCAGGGATCTTGAACTCTGCTGCAAGTTTCGAGTACATTGGACACATCTCAGATGTCCATCGGAAGAACTTGAGAACATTTTTGCTTTGTATTTTAAGTGGCAGCAATTTTCCCTATTTAAACAACAAAAACCAATTGCATCGCCACATCGACACCGACAATCTTAGTAAAAGCCAGCAAACGAGGCAGAAGATCTCGCCCGGAAACTTTCAGTATGTTCTGGAAGTGTTTTAGCGAAGCTCAGTGAGTGCATTGAAACAAACCGCAAGAAGCAGCACGGCCCCGTCGCGGAGCACCCTCATTTTCATCGCTGTCACTGCATCAACTTGGTACTCACCATATACAGCTGAAGCTCCAAAGACGGATGTATCATCTGCAGAAGGAAGTTTGTCCGAACTGAGGGCAGATGACAATAGTGCAACTTTGTGAACATCAAGTAATGGCAAACATTTGTCGACAGGAACCCATTCGTAGGTTTTCTGCTCATCCGAAATGAGAAATTCCAAAAAGCTCCTACAAACTCAACTGGACATGCCAAATCTGATGGCTTAAATTGCGCTTTATAACGCATTTTCGCACAACTGTGAATGTAGAACCCCATGTAATAGTATCTCAGATCCGGCAACAGCTGAGAAAACTGCTTCGCCATTGCACACTCCCGTAAAGCACTGTACACACCCATGGAAAGGTTGCGAACTGCCTGTATCGACGGATCATACATGAAATAGACAGCTGACACGCACGAAGGTAATATATCCAACACAGAAACAGCCACTAAAATTCCATTTAAGTAGTATTTTTGATGAAACGACCCGTATCCAGGAAATGTCTCCAGAATTTCAGAAGTTACGTCAGTACTCGTTTGCAATACTTCCGAAGCTGGAATAAACTTTCCTGGGATCAGATCCGCTGATAGATAATTTTGCTCACAGTCAACGGCGAATCAACAAGAAAATTCTTGTAGCTGCTTCTTTTCACTTTAAATTCAGGGTCTTTGTGAACAATAGTTTGGTATTTAAAATACAGGGCGAATGTGTCCTCTTCAAAGCATGCAGGAATCAATTTAACCTGTTAATATGCTGGAGGTCAAATCGTTATCGACGCAAGTTGCATAAACCTCCAATTTGTTTTCCACTTGCTCGAACTCTGCCTGTTGAATCAAGTCATCAACACTCGATCTTGTTTCAGTTCCCTTAGTTTTTACTTTCACCCACGGCACGCCAGCCTTTTTAGTCTTCTCAGAGGATTTGTCACGAATGTTAGGGCTTGCGCTTGCGGTGTCGTTTTGTTGGGCGGCTGCTGCAATTTCAAAATTCATCGACACTCGAACATGACTTTCCAACAGCTTTCGAGCCTCTTGTTCGCCACCATCCATTGGCTCTTCGCCAGTTGCATCGCGTACGCAATCGGTTTGGGTCTCCGCCATGTTTGCTTTCGAAGTTTGGCTCAAAAACTTTTTCATCTTTTTGATGACCTTCTTGTTTCCTGAGGCTGTGTGACCTTTAGCGAACGAAAAAGGTGCATTCAAATTAACTAGGGGAAAACTTGTGCGAATCCAATCGAATAGTGTAAGCGGGACAGCACGATTTCGAAATGAGCGGTTTGTAAAGATACTGCCCTGAGCGCCTCCATCCACGATCGATCAATATCTATGCGATGCAGACATTTCGTTGGCCAATATCGTATGCAAAGACCGATGGATTACCTGATAGACTTGTGGAGTAAGCCGATATGCCCACATCCCAGTGGAATACGACTCGTCGCCGGCCCCATGGCAGTACCCGCACGATGAGCAGTTTTCGCCGGTCAGAGCCTTTGCGAAAAACGAATCGATGACGGGTAAAACAGAAGCGCGACGAACCACAATGCTATCGCCCATGATGGTCAAATTTCAGAAACTTGTTTGTTTATTCCGTCGATAGCCTGCCCGTCTGCTAGCAACGACGGAGAGGCAACAAAAGCAAGTTGCAAGTTCCTTGTAACTTCCAGGACAAACCGCGTGGGAAGTTACAGCGTTTGCGTTAATACACGAAGCACGGGACTGACTCGTGAATTTTTGCGTTCACTCATGAGTTCCTCGAAAGCTACTTCTTCTAACGGCACTCTCCATCAACGAGCACCTCCTTCCAGCCCGAGAGTCAGTTCCTCCAAAAAAAAAAAATTACAAAAGGCACAGAACCAGTTTTCTTCCTGATGCTTCCACGAGGATGCCACTAGGCGGAGAATACAGTTTCGCGTCCAGTACCACCGCCTGGGGCACGGAGCATAGTCGGTGCCGTAGGACAGACGGATGAATGCTCTACGCAGCAGTCATTATGCACCACCAGAGCATAGATGTGCTGATGTGTCGGCGCTTTGGTTATAGCTCAGGCCACGTGTATGTGACTGTTGTCGTCGCCCTCAAGATTCTTGTTTCATTCTGTCGTGATTGAATTATCGAACCAACCATTTCTTATGTCCCCGTCCGCCGTTCAGGAGGCCCGCACGCAGGCCGCTGCGAAGGTCAAGTTCGTGATTGTCGGCGACGGATTTTGCGGGAAGACTTGTTTGCTGATTGTGTACTGCCGGAGGGAGTTCC
The DNA here is from genome assembly GCA_027604725.1 of Entophlyctis luteolus. NCBI lineage: Eukaryota > Fungi > Chytridiomycota > Chytridiomycetes > Chytridiales > Chytriomycetaceae > Entophlyctis > Entophlyctis luteolus. The sequence goes on from JADHYT010000179.1 coordinate 33,437, forward strand.
CAGAGGTGAACACACTTCCCCAGACCACAATGCATCTGGTGACATCATCGTCCAACCAATTATCGATTGCAGGAATACATTCCAACCGTCTTTGAAAACACGAATGTGGATATCGAAGTGGACGGCCAGCCCGTTCGCTTGGCGCTCTGGGATACGGCCGGCCAAGAAGACTACTCCAGATTGCGGCCGTTAAGCTACACGGATTCGCATGCAATCCTGATATGCTTTTCAATTGACTCCCCAGACTCGTTCGAAAACGTTTGGGAGACCGTGAGGATCTTTTTGAGTCCAAAGACATGCTAAATTATGCAAACAGTGGCATCCAGAAGTGAAAAACTTCTGTAAAGGTGTTCCCGTCATTCTTGTTGGTTGCAAAAAGGATCTGCGAACTGATCCGGAGTCCATCGCCAGCTTGGAAAAGAGTGGACTAAGTCCGATTCGAAGTCATCAGGCACGCTCGCTAGCTCGTGACAATACTCTAATTTTTGCGCAGGGCGAAGCGATGGCTCGGAAAATTAAAGCAAAGCGTTACTTTGAATGCTCTGCTCGCACTGGAGAAGGCGTTGACGCAGTCTTCAGTTACTCGGCACGGGTCGCTTTACAATACAACAAGTTGAACACGCCAACTTCTGTTACTCAAGGCAGCCAGCAAACTCGAAGCAGCAAAGGTTGCAAGCCACTGTGACATGATTTATCTATTTGTTTTGACGGCGGGACCAAATAAAGAAAAACTTGAAGATCTTTCAAGAATTTTCAACAGAATTGATTTTATGTTGATTCGAACATTATCCTCGAAATGAGCTTCTGGCTTTCTATCGTCGGGAGCATGGATGATTCTGTTGAGAAAAAGAATGTGCGTTAGCCCTCCCCAGAAGTAACTACAGCCTGCGCTCGTAATCGCATATGGTATATTCACGTGGGACCATATTCACGTGGGCTGCTGATTCGCAGATAATCAAGATATTGCAACGTGGCCATGTGCGTTGGTTGTACCAGGCTTGTGCATCCCCAGATTGCAAACGGCATCATGGGAAGTATGCCATGGGATCCACCAAATCGCATCCCTGTACTTTATATTCCAGTTACACGAAAGTATCCATACCCTTTCTGCTTCTAGCAAACAAGTTTCTTCACCAAATTCTAAATTCACCTACATCGACATCTTAAATTTTTGCAGCTTTTATCTGCAAACGGTAGAATTGACAACAAATGCTTGAGTCATCCGAGTCTGGCAGGAACTCGACAAACATGAAAATTTTCAAGTTGCCTTTTAAACAGAAGCTATTTTCTCTGGAATGGCGAGGCTTTGATGCAACCAGCGCGAAAACTACAGCAAGTGCATCCGGAATGATGCAAAATGAAAGTTGCGAAGATTTGGCATCCTGCTTCTGAATTCTTAATCCGCAAACGATTATTGAATCTGTACGAAAAAAAGGTCGTCAAAATTCCGTGGTCTTTTCCGTGGAGGACCGACGTGAGCTGAATGATATTCACAATCAACGCGACGAAAAAGTCGGAGGAGAATAGTGACTGTGTGGGAGTGTTTGGTAGTTGCATCGGGGAATGCACCAGTTCTCAATCAAATGGCTTGTTTTTGTTTCCTTCTCCAAAATTTTATGATTCATCAGACCCTTGTCGCTCTTGGCGTCGCTGCTGCTGCAACAAAGGCTTTCGCTGCATACCTTCTTTATGCTGAGGGCAAAGCATTCTTGGGGAAAGCTGCACATGCATCTGCACTGATGTTCGCTGTAGCATTCACGACTGTATCTTTCCCTCGACGAATTGGGTTTTCTGCGCTGATATGGGGGAGTTTAATCACATCGCTTGCGCTGTCGACGTTTAATGCACTCGATTCGGCGACAAGCTGCGATATTCTTTCGTTCGCCGGTAAGTTTGCAATGACGACATTTCCCTGACAAATTCAGGAGCGTCATTCGTCTTCATCAATGTCATCCTTTTCAAACAAAATGACTATAACTATCGACCTTTGGGCGAGTACATTCGGCAACCGAAGCCACCGGAGTCCTTACTATCCAAGTTCACGTTTTCGTTCATGACGGACATGATGTTGCGCGGAGTCCACCAAAAAATCACTGCAGACGATTTGTACGATCTTGATGAAGAATACCGAGGGAAACATTTGTTTGAACTATTTGATCAAAACTACTTCCCGCACTCTGCCAAATCTGATTCTGTTATTCCATTTTTCCGCGCGCTTATACCGTTTTTCGGTTGGCAGTTCATGGTTGCCTGGGCAGTTTTGTGCGCAAATTTGGTGACTGAGTTAATCCAGCCGAAGTTGATTCAGTGGATTTTGGAATATCTGGCGTCAAGTGACGGTGATGGATATTATTCTTCTGAAGACTATGGATTATGGCTGGTCTTTCTTGTATTCATGGTCGCAATATTGGCGCCTCCAATTAAAGAGCAGTACTTTCATAGAATGTTGGTGACAGGAGTAAAGGTAACCTTACTTTTTTTTTTGAATTTCAAATCAAGTGTCTACAGCTACGCACGGGTTTGGTTGGCGCTATTTACAAGAAATCTTTGCGGCTTTCTGCTCTCTCTCGTCAAAAATTTACTCAAGGATACATCCAAACGTTGCAAAGTGTTGACAGCGAAGTTTTGAATCTGCTTCCAAGACAAATTTTCAATGGCTTTTTCAAAGCAAATGTGACATTGACCGTAGTGTTTGTGCTGCTCTATCAACAAATTGGGATTGCTTTTTTGCCTGGCTTTCTTATCGTTGTCATGTCGTCGCCTGTCCAGGTTGCCTTCACAAACAAAAGTGGTATTCAAGAAAAAAGACGATTGGAAGCTATGGATAGAAGAATCCGATTAATGAGCGAAGTATTGAAGAGTATGCTGTTTGTTAAGTTTAGCAACCTTGGTGTGCCGATGCAAAAAGCAGTTGAGCGGATTGTGTAATTCCGAATTCGGGTTTTGTAACAGTTAAGTGCAGATAAAGGAACTACGTTTCCTAGAAATGGAAAGCATTCGGATTTCGCTTGTGTATCAAGCTCTTGCTGCTACTGTCTGGCAATTGCAACCGTTTTTCATCGCCCTTTCATGTTTTGGTACATACGTTATAATTCTAGGAAACTCCTTGACACCGCAAAAGACTTTTTCCACTCTTGCATTACTCGGTCTTATGAACAGGCCCATGAACTGGCTGCGAAACTTGTTCATTGCTTTGAAGAAAATTATGGTTTCTGCCCGTCGAATTGATGCCTTCTTGAAAGCAGAGGAGATCCAAAATGTTGTCACCGATAGCTTCTCGTCCGAAGGATACGTAAGAATCGCAAATGCCGATAGCTTTCACGATGAAGAGAATGTCTATTCGGTGATTGTGAGAGACGCCCGAGCAGTTTGGTCAAGCGACGATACATTTTCATGCAGAATCGAAAACCTGTCGGTTGGTAATGGGGAATTACTTACTCTCGTCGGCCGCACCGGTGAAGGGAAAAGTTCGTTGATAGCCATGTTATTGGGAGAAATGGTAAGTTGTATTGGTAGAAACCGCGAAAGTTTATTGTTGGAAAACCAGAGGTTGCAATCTGGTCTGGTTAAAGTGATTGGGAAGATCGCTTTTGTTTCTCAGCAGGCGTGGATTCTGTCAGGAACAGTTCGAGAAAACATTCTATTTGGCAAGAAATTCAACGAAACAAAATACACTACTATTCTCCAAGCATGTGCACTTGAACATGATCTTGAAATATTTCCAGCAGGGGACATGACAGAAATCGGTGAAAGAGGTGTAAATTTGTCTGGTGGACAACGGCAGAGAATTTCGCTGGCCAGAGCCATCTATTCTGGTGCAGATGTATTCATTTTCGATGATCCACTCAGCGCTTTAGACGCTCATGTTGGAAAGCACATTTTCAACCACGTTATTCAAGACAATGGGATCCTTGCAGGAAAAACAAGGATTCTCGTCACTCACGGCATCCAACATTTACTTGGGTTGAAGAGAATTTTGGTTGTTGGTGATGGCACAATCATCGAGGAAGGATCATACTCCGAACTTATCCATTCCGATGGCGTTTTCGCCAACATGGTGGAAGTTGTCAAAAGCGACCAAACAAAGATGAAAGACGCTGAAAAAACTTCTCTTGAACAGTCTTCTGTGGGGAAACTTGATACCATAGAAACTCTGCAAAAGTCTGAGGCCATCACAAATGTGTCCAGCCCGAACGCCGGAATGCTGATTTCCGAGGAAGAACAAGTCGAAGGAAGTGCGGGATGGGAAGTTTACAAGCAATATGCCGAAGCTTTCTCCGTCAGCGGATTGGCTTTGTGCCTTTTATTGAGTTTAATGAGCAATGGTCTTTCTATTTGTGCAAATTGGTGGTTGGGAGTCTGGAGTAACGATAATCCGGAGAATCAGACAGCCAAGATTTCGTTTTATTTCGGAGTATATTCCGCTATTATGATTGTGGTAGCAGTTTGTGGTTCTGTTTATACATATGCGTTCAGAGCAATTTTCGCGTTGAGGTTTGAAACGCCTTTTTTCTTTGTCTAATACAGGACCTCAGAGCGGCTACAGTTTTGCACGACAGAATTCTTCAATCAGTTATGAGAGCTCCAATGTCATTTTTCGATTCAACACCTACAGGTCGGATTCTGAATCGTTTCAGCAAAGATGTCGACACGCTTTGTGACAGTCTGCCGGTCTCTTTTTCCGACGCTCTCCTTGAATTTGTTATTATTATAACTGGATTTGCTGCATGCACAATTGCTACACCTTTGTTCATTTTTCTTGTATTCCCCCTGGCATTTCCGTACGTTTGGCTGCAGAAGCATTATTTGGGCACGTCGCGAGATTTGCGAAGGCTTCATTCCATTACCAGGTCCCCAATTTATCAACTTTTGGAAGAGTGCTTGGACGGTTTGCCAACCTTGAGATCCTATGGCGTGCAAGAGGTGATGATATTCACGAAGCGTAAATTGAAAGTCTCACTGGTTCTGACAGGCTTTTGTTGATCGTCTTGTGGATATGGTCGATCTCAATAATAATGCTTGGATCACGAACATGTACTCGTCTCGTTGGTTTGACGTGCGAATTGATATTGTAGGGCTGATGTCCTTGTTCATTTCTGCGGCTTTGTGTGTTGCGTCGAAGGGTTACGTGGATCCAAGATTGGCAGGTCTGGCGTTGATATATGCATCGGCGAACGCGGGTTATTTGTCATTCTTTGTGCAGGACTTTTGCTTGATGGAGGTCAACATAGTTTCCGTGGAACGCATCAATGAGTACGTTGACTGCGAGCAGGAGGCCTCTGGTAATGCAGGAGCTCACGAGCGGCCGTTGATCTGGCCAACTAAGGGTGCGCTGGATTTCAAGAAATACTCCGCGAGGTACCGACCGGGAATGGATCTGGTGCTCCGAAATCTTGATTTTCATGTGAATCCGGGCGAGCGCGTCGGGATTGTGGGCCGAACTGGATCAGGAAAGTCAACACTGGTTCTTGGGCTCACGCGTGTGCTAGAATCTGCTGGTGGATCTATTGAGCTGGACGGCATTGATGTCGCAACTGTAGAATTGCAGGATTTGCGACAGCATATCACAGTGTAAGCTTCCTTTCATTGCTCAAATTCATATGCGGTTTTTTTAAATTCTTTTTGCAGGGTTCCTCAAGAACCAGTTCTATTTGCGACTACAGTGAGGCGTAACCTTGACCCATTCGGGAGATTTGAAGACGCGGAACTGTGGGGATGTTTGGAAAAGGTCCAAATGAAGGAATGGGCTCTCGAGAGACCGATGAAACTCGATTCTTCGATATCTGAGCGTGGCGGCAATCTCAGCGTGGGCGAAAGGCAATTAATTTGCATGGCTAGGGCTTTGTTGCACAAATCACGCGTTTTAGTGCTTGACGAAGGCGAGTCTTCAAAGTTGTGCCCAAATGGTCTAAATAATCTCCATATTACAACACAGCCACCTCATCAATTGACGTGAAGACCGACGAACTAATTCAAAAGCTTCTGCGAGAAGAATTTAGGGAGAGCACCATCTTGTGTATCGCCCACCGAATCAACACCATACTTGACTATGATAAGATTCTTGTGCTAGAGAAAGGGCAGGTAGTTGAGTTTGATGCTCCAAATGTTCTCTTGGCAAATACTCGTTCTGCGTTTTCAAAGCTCTGTCGGGGATGATGCTGCTGAATACACATAATATCTTTGCTTTATCCACCCGCTGTTCAGTCGTGCAACTGAAAATTCCTACCAAGAATTTTGATCGACTGGAATACTTACAGATGAGATGGATTATATTCCAGAATCTATTCCATCTAAAGATCGCAGAACTTCCCAAGGCTGGTAATAACGCCGAGTGGACGAAGGTGGCTCAAGCAACTGGGCGATGAATGCGAGCGGCAGGATACCACGCAGTACAAGAGAAAGAGCATGTGGAGTGAACTTAAGCTCAAAGCGGAGCAGCGGCTTGCTTGCGGCTAACGAGAATGTATGGTGACATCGATTGTTTCAGAATTGGCTGCCGATTCGATGCTGTCTGCACGATCCGAGGCCGAGCTCGTGTGGGCCGACGCCGCGTCCGGCGACGGCGGCCCATCGGCGGCCGCAATACACCAGTCCATGTCCTTCGAGGTGCTTCCTCGGCATTCGGACCTTGCAGATGACCACACTACCGATCTGCGCGATGACGCTTTCCTTTACGACGATCCCAATGCCATCGACATCTGGGCTGCTTCGTGGGAGGACGACGGCACGCGCGCATGGTCCCCTATTGGCTGGCAAGGTGTCGCTGACGACTCGGACGGCTTTTCGTGGGATGGCGATTCCAATAGTGGTGATCTTGTTCTTGAACCGTCTGGCAGCTCAGCAGTAGACTACGGGGATGCGGCATCTGTATTTGCCGGCTGGGGGGGCTCCGATCGTCGCACTGAATATTTGCGTGACGTCCTGAGCGTCGATGTGGAGGCAGGTGCTGCCGCCGAATTCAACGGGGATTCCGACAACTTCGGCCTAGACAGTTCTGTTCAGCAGTCTGTGGCTATTACGGAGAGCGATCGTCCCCGCCGTGCGTTTCGTGTTCTGATTGTTGGTGCTGGCATTGGTGCACTGAGTCTTGCGCAGGCACTGAAAAAAGTCGGCATTGCGTCCCGCGTGTTGGTGCAACCGGACGACGCGTTCGGCGCCGGATGGAGTGACCACGACCGCCGCCTTCTTCATCGCACGTCTCTTCCTCCAGATTGTCTTAATGCGCTCCGACATTGCCTTCCAATGCAAAACTTCAGAGCTCTTGTTTACCACCAGTCCACTCTTCTGCCGGCCGATCCACCAGTTTTATCTTTCATTCCATACATTGGAAGGTACCTCACGGCGTTCTTCTACGGCATTCGTTCTCATTCGCCTTTCTCGCGCCCTGGAATTTACACTTCGCGATACCTCATTACATTGCTCTTTCCCGGCCTCCTGCCGTCTCCAGTCCACACCCACTTATTTGGAAAGACGAAACTATCTAACAGCTCATCGCAGTCCCTTTCTGTAACTCTCAAAACTCTTCGGGCGGTGTTACTTGCAGGTCTTGACGTCATTACTCCTGGTCTCCCTGCGCCAAACGGCCAGTCAAGTGGAACGATTCCTTACCAGTACTTTTCGACATATGCATCATCTTATAGAACGCATGATGCAGAATTTGGAATTGCTTCTGTTTGGAATCATGGGAAGTCCGTTGTGCGTGTTGCACCGATTCCTGAAAACGCACAATCGAGCCCTGAATATGACGGGGCGAAAACTGCTGTCTATTTTGAAGACGGAAGCTTTGAAACCGGAGACTTGGTTGTGGATTTGCGGGAGGATTTAGTTGCACCACAATCTAACAATGGTTTGCTTTGGATTTCTGGTACTTGTGAATTTTTTAGTTGATTTAGAATTAACTGTCTGAAAGGTCTGTATCCGATTGACCCCGAAAAGGCAACCTCATCGATGATCCCTGCAAAAATTTTGGCCAATGCTGGCATTATACGGTCAAATGCTCAAGCTGTAATGTACACTGCTCCAAAGCATATTGTCCCAGCAACGGGTGTGAACCAAGAAGTGCCACAAATTCCGACCCCTCCTGGTAGCACTGTTGGGTCTTCATATACTCTTCCATCTAGAACACCAAGCAGACGTATTTCCTACGCGATTGCACCGGCGATTGGTCCTCGCACTTCGTCTCGTGGAATGGGAAATCCAGTTGATGGAATTTCTTTGGGGACGACGTCTCAGCAACCTATTCCGTCTCCTCTGTCACAAGACGCCGTGGCATACGCCACGCCAGGTCCGCGGAAGCCACTTCGTCGTCCCAGTACGCGACGAGGATCTCACGAATCGCTTCTTGCTCTGGTCCCAGTTGTCGGTTCGCCGGCGAAAGGGCCTCAGCATAGTATGGAAGAAGCCGAGGGAACAAAAGCTTGGGGTGGAGTTGCGAAGAAAAGCAGTCGGGACAGTATTACCGCTGTTGCAACAAACGGAAACAGTGGCGGTGGCAGTCCGACCTACAAGCCTCTCAATCGTTTTCGTCGACGAGCGCCATCGTTCATGAGTACGCGCAGTCGAGCAGGATCGCTTCGGCGGTTCGGATCGATTGCAGGATCTGTGCGCTCTACAGGATCACGGCAGACAATGGCATTGAATGCCACACAAGACCTTGTGGCCTTGGAACGTCCCACACATGTGCATTGGCGCCTGTGCTTTCCCGACAAGTTGCTTGCGACCCACACGACGGCAATGTTTCTCACGCGCGGCATCCCAGCCAAAGGAAAAGGCAACCCTTCGAATTCCTTGCGTGAACGTGTGGTTACAGCTGCTAGCTCGCGAGTTGTTGAGACGATTGCACGTGAAATTGTGGGTAGTTGGCACGATGGCCTACGAAGGTGTGTCGCAGGTAGTGTTGGAGTTGCAATTGGGGTTGATGCATTTGGTGGATTCGGTAATCGCGGAGTTGGAAATTTAAATATCTCGAAGGAGGTTGAAAACTTGTTCGTTGAGTTCAAGGCCGGACCAACGAGGTAATTATATTTTTCCAGCAAAATCGTTTGGCGCTCACAGTTTTTTAAGCCTGAAACCCTTCGATTCGCCGCATGATATCAACATAGCTTTGCTAATTTCGCGGGTCCGTGACCTGTCGCTCACACTGGAGAAGGCATGCGCAGTCGCAGAGCTTGGCTTAGCGCCACAGATCCAGAGCGAAGAGCGATTGCAATACCTTTTAGGGCTGTATCGCACACAGTCATCGCAAATTGAGCAGCGGGCAGCGCTGATTGCATCAGCGGGAGTGCAAGCGGACCTTGCGTCAAGCGAATGGTTTGGGCTTATGGGTGGGATCTTGACAGGGATGGTGAGGGCGCTGTACGCGTCTGTGGCGTGGATTTTTGTGTGAGATGGCGCTCGTTGCTGCGGTTTCTTTTAGGCCTGGATGCGCGTGCAGCAAATGATAGTTTTTGTCTTCGGTTCACTTAGCGTGCTCCCGCAACAGCTTAGATGATTGTCTCTTGCTCTTGGGTACAATGTGTTTCTGTCGCCAGTTCTCCGTCGACCTCGGCTCATGATCGAAAGTCAACCGCCTTTCGTGACTCCATGAGGCCTCAACCTCCGTACAAACGGTCGGTACTGGTCTTGCTCCGCCAAACAGTGACTGCAGCCACCTCAATTCACTTCAATGAGCCCTGGAAGCGTCAAAGTTCTCGCAAAATCGACCCCTTCATTTCGTCTTCAGTTTTGTCCGCGTTAGGCGCGAACTTTCGAATGCCTGGGATGGATACATGCAGTTAGGAGCTGACTTGAAGGAGAATCCCGGTTGCAAATGTGGCTGTCTGATCTTGACTCTCTGAGGCTGGGGTTTCGAGAACACAAGGGATTGGCTAAGGAGACCGATTTAATGCAAATGTAAGGCCCTTGCAATAACATTCGTTTGCAGACGCGTTACAGTAGAATTCTTTCGAAAAAAATTTTATGGATTCAAAGGTATTGGAACAATGCACTTAAGGTTCAATACTCCATGCACCATCAGATAAAACCGATCCATGGTCATCATTCTTAGTCATCTGGATCGTCTAACAGGTGAGTTCATTGAACATGAATGCAATTCGAGTATCAAGCAGAAAGCTTGTTATGAATATCTCGTAAGCAACATTTGCTTACAAACAAAACTGAACCGTTTTCCTAACAAAACTGGTATTATCTTCACAGCGGCAAACTGCTGAAGCATAACAAACTGAGCAATCTAGATACTTTGTTAAAAAATATGAGGAAAAATCTGAAAAATTTCATTACCTTATCTGTCACTTTTGGCGGAACTCTTGCTGTAACTGGGGCAAAAGGGAAATGAGCCCCAATAGATTAACTAGCCAGCCTTAGGTTCTTTCAGGTTGAAGATGGATGAACTTTATCTCTGCACATGTCACGAAGTACTCCGAGATTATCTTTTGGGACGTATCACAAGACTTCAAGCTTGTCCTAGATATTATAGTAAGACCTTGGAAGATGTTTGAAAGTTTTACAGAGCGATGAGCTGATGCTGCAAATTAGCCGTTATCAAAACCATCCCACAGGACGATTTCGAGGTCCATACGGATCCTATGAGCAATGGGATACAATCTTATCCGGCAGTTACACCGGGCTGAGGAAGTGCTCGGTGAGGGAAAAAATCAGGTTGAAGGCAATACCGATACATTTTCTTGTTCCGTTTTTCCTTCTCGGTGCCCAGCCAGCCGAGATATCCGTGAAATCCGATGCGTGTTTCGCTTTCAAGGATAAAACGCTCCTGCGCGTCGACCATTGTTGCGGCGCTGGCAATGACTGTTGTCATGCTGGTGGTGGCGTTTGCGTTTCTTCGGTTGGGGCCAAGTGGAGCCGACGCCGTACGGCCATCTGCGAGTCTGGGATCGTCCAGCAGCGGTTGCTCCGAGTTTGAAGAACATTTTGCAAAGGCCGGAACTGCTCGTATTCTCAGCGGAGGAAGGAGCCCTGAGCCGGACGCCAATGCTTTCCCGATCCCAAACGTTTTTCACTTTATCTATTACGGTTCCTTTAGTCGCCCGAGTTATCTGTGTTCGATAGAATCTGCAGCGCGACAAAACCCCACATACACTATTTTGATTCACGCCTTGAATTTCGAAGAATTTGAGAATCTGACATCCGCGTGGTGGCATCGACTTGAGCCGTCGATTTCCAAAAACATCAAACTGACAAGATTGACGTGGGAAGATGCATTTCAGGATACACCTCTACTCAACTGGTTCCAAAGTAATGTGTATGCGTCAGGAAAGTATCCCGAACAGGAGCTTGGCGATGCTGCAAGACTGGCATTGATCTGGCACCATGGTGGAATCTATGCAGACCTAGATATTATAAGCGTTAGTCCCATTTCAAGGATAGGGCGATGTATTGCGCAGGACGATGCAGTTATGTTGAACAATGCATTGCTTTCCTTCCCCCAACACGATCCGTTTATCCTGCTCCTGATGCATGTGTTTGTGCGCGATTTTCAAGGACATAGTTGGTTAGTCTTCACATAATGATCTGCACTGAGTGACTCGAAATGTACCCAGGGCCTTCAACGGTCCATGGCTTGTAACGAAAGTATACAACAGCCTTTGCCGACTTTCCTTCGACACCAACGAAAAAACAGACATTGTCACAGACCTCCATCCAGACATCGTGAAACAAGCGGACGCATCCTGCGCTAGCCTTGTTGCAGCGATTCCGTCCCGGTTCCACCCAATTAACTGGCGGGATCGCGAAGTGCTGTACAAACCATGGAATGCTAGCTGTGAAGTGTTACACGACATAACACGAACATCTATTGCGGTGCATGTATGGAGGCGGCTTCCAGTGGGCCTGAAAACTCCAAACGACAGTTTATTCGTCAAAATTCTTGAAAACGCGTGTCCAAATGTTCTGCTTTCCTTTACGCCTGCAGAAATCGGCATTATTTCTGGCACAACTATCCAAAAGACTGTTGGCGCCTTTCATTATCTAGGATGCTTCAAAACATCGCCTGAGCGCCAGATTTTGAGGACAGAATTGACCAGCGAAATCGATGGGAAAATGACTTTGGAAAAGTGCGCAAGACTCGCAAGCGAGTATTCATTTCTGTTATTCGGTGTCGAGCGAAGCAAGAAATGTTTTGCTGGTTTTGAGTTTTCAAGCTACACTACGGAGACTGATGGTTGCTCAATGCATTGCCTGGGAAATGAACAGGAATACTGTGGAGGATCTGAAGCAATGTCTGTGTATAAACATAACAAAAGGTTTGAGTAAAATTATACAAATGGGCCCAACGGGGAATTGAACCCCGGACCTCTCGCACCCAAAGCGAGAATCATACTACTAGACCATTGGGCCGGTGATACTTAAAAGGGAATTGGGCAGTTCACTATTTGGGATGTTCAGCGGGATGGTGTTGGAAAAGGAGGCCAAACGACGGAGTTGGACTTGGGACTTCCAGAGACAGACTTTATTTAATAAAAGGACTAAAAAAAAGAATAAAAGAAATGATTTTTGGGAGCTTTTTCTCTGCGACGAACTTATACACATTTTTAGTTTTTCGTGGGAAAGATACAGATGACCCCAAAGTGATACTGTAACAATATTTTGTCACCGGATGACTTTGACAAATCTTATGATTTCACATTTTTTATTTTTCAACATTTTCTCAACATTTATTTTTCTTTTATTTTCTTTTTTCTTTCTATTTTCTTGTTCTTTGAAATTCACTTTTATTTCTGGAAAATTCCAACAACCAGAGTATAAAATGGCCCAATGTTTGAAGGATTAAGAGAAGAAGCAGAAGAATAAAATCCAATATCTCCCGCAACCTTTCCATAACATATTTTGCTACAGGATTGCCTCACTCATAGTGAATGCATACTCTATCCAACTCATTACTAATTGAAAGGATTTGATTTTGTCTGCTTGCAGAATGTTACAAGCAATGCATCATCAGAGCCTTGAATTTGAAATCTTATTCTCTAACCTTCCTTTTATTTGTCTTTGTTCCTTCTCCAAAAGTATTTAAGCTGGACTATGGAGCAAAATAAAGGTTAGCTTACGACAGATTTATTATTGCCTTTTCCTCCAAGGCCTTTTTTTTTATGACTTGTCCAAGTTGTCCTTACATGACTGCTCTGCCACATCATATCTGTATCATATTTGGAACAGAACTGGGCAGTTTCATTATGTTTGATGTTCAGTGGGATAATTCAGGTTTTGGGAGGCATGGCGTATCAGTTGTATGGGTTGGGATGCAGGGACGCTGACTTTATTTCAATAAAACAACCATTTTAAAAATAAAAGAAGGATAACACAAATTTATAGTTGGGTTTTTGGAGCTTAACCCTTCTTAAGCTATGACCCAATGTCATACTGTAACACTTGCCTCCAGGAGCATACATGCCAACATCAGTAAGGATGTTGGTTCCTGATCTGTTTTGTTCTGGCAAAGTAATTCAGGTGTTGCATCAATCCAGCAGTTATAGACTGGACTGTGGTCAGACCATTTGATGAGTGATTGAGTTTTTCCACTTATTTTCCACACAGCGAGCACTTTTTCAATCATGCATGTTTTGATTTTGGTGGCGGTCAAAGGGTGTTGTTGTATGTGATCCCAATAAAAGTTTTGCAATTTCTCAGGATGAGAAACAGGGTGTACACCCCATTCTTGCAGCAGATCTAAATGGCACAAGGGGACTGATCCAACTAGTTCAATCACACATTAAGGCCCTGAGTATTGCTCAGATAGTTTGCTGATTGGTCTTCCTCTTGGATTCGGTGGTTTGAAATTCCATGTTGATATAAGGACAAGATAGCCAACCTTGAAAGGGGTCTCAAGTTGGCTTTGGTTTATGGCAATGACATATCAATCCTGTGCATCACGTATCCAATCCTTTGCAACCTGGTAAGTTGCTCTTAGATCTCTTAATTTGGTTTTTTTTTTTCTGTGTCAATTTCCATATGAAATCTAAACAGAAAAAAATAGAGTTGTTTGAAACTGCTGTCTGCTACATTTCCCTTCAAGATTCAATAAAGGGATTTAAATGCAGCAGACCCACTCAAGAAAAAATTTCAGAGAAAGCTGGCAGCTAACAACTCCCAGCAGTTCCACTAAATAAAAAGGCAGGGAAACATTCCACAATGTAAAAACCCTTCCTCACATTAAAACTGAAGTAAGAAATAAAAAGAAT
>JADHYT010000180.1:0-47586 GCA_027604725.1 Entophlyctis luteolus
TTGTTAACCAAACAAGTTGCAGCCTATACAGCTATCAAAAAGCATTAAACAAATTAAATGGAATGTTAAGAACAATTATGTACAGGCACAATTGGCCATGTGGGACTTTTTTGATTTTTATTAAAATACTTTTTACGATTTCCTTTTAAAATTAAAACACGCCACTCCAATCCAAAATCTGGGTACAACAGTTCAAAAAAAAGTTGCCGTATTCAAGGAATGGTGGCTCTACAACAGTTTTAGGATTTTTCAATCAAAATCCAAACTTTGAAGCAGGTCCGCATCCCATTTTGTGCTGTGCGATCCCATTTTCGAAAGCATATTTGGAAAGAGTGGGATTTTTGCGCATCGTTTGACACCAAAATCATGTCTGTACAACCAGGATTGAGTTAGCCAGGAAATTTCAGATTTTTTTTTTTTCTTGATTTTGCTTTTTTTGTGGGTACTTGACCACACACACGGCTCCCACACAAACCATCAGAAAGAAGCCCACACACACGGCTCCCACACAAACCATCAGAAAGAAGCATCAAGAGGGCTAATTATTTTTTTTAAACATTTTTCTGCTGACTTATTTCATTTATTGAATATGTTTAAGTGTGAAAGACGAAAGAATCTGGATGCAAATAATTTTTTTTGGAATTATAGTTCGTTATTTTTGTTGAAGACTCGGAAGCAAAATATGACAAAAAAAAAAAAAAAATCAATTTGCTAAATGATGCCCCGGATACTTGCCGGATTATCTGGCAAAATCTGGCTAAATCCGGCTGTGCCAGATAGGATAAAAAAATCCGGCATTTTGGATCCGGCATCTGGTGGATTCATTTGCCGGATTTTTTTGAATCTGGCGCGCCTGCTGGATAGGATACGGATCTACCTGGCAATTTTTTTTCACCTGGCAGATGCATTGCCAGATACTTTGCCGGATTTGCCAGATCCCGGATCGGATCAGGATACAAAAAAAAACAAATTTTGCCGTATAGGATCCCAGATATCCGCTATCCGGCAAACATACTATAGTGGCAAGTGACCAGAGTCTTTTAAGTCACCCCCTATTTCCCTTCACAAACAATATTGAATTAGGGAAATGCATCTTAATTCTTATGTCTGTCTGTATCAAGGAAAGGAATATGAAATGCAAAAAAAATTAAAATTAAAATTAAAATCAAAAAAGATTGGAGCAAGTTCTTCAAAATAATTCTCAATTTGCAAAACAAGGAAAATGAAAAAAAAGAAAAAAATATATCATCAAAATAATCCAGTTCCAGTATTCCAAAAGCGCCGTATGCGATCACGCAGGCCGTCAGCAGAGAGATCAGGCCGCACGTCCAAGAAAAAGCTGACGCCGGGGGCGTCGGAATTTCCTCCGTAAAAGTCAATGACGTATCTGACTTGCTTGCCGCAACGATCGACATACCAGTCATGGCGGTCGAAAGGAAGCTTGTAGCCAATCAAATTCATGAATCGGGCCTTCGGCGAGTATTCGCGAGGACGGCCAATGAATTTGAGAAGTTTTGGTTGGGCGCAAGATCTGGGTTGCGAATGGAGAAGAGCCAGGCCATGTGGAAAGATGGAGTATTTCGAAAAGACGCGTCAGAAGGAGTTGAGAATAGAGAGGCAAAAAGAAGCGGGGGGAAAGGGGGAAAAAAGAGGAGGAAACCTACGTTTGGTGCACGCTCTCCCATTCAAGAATCTTTTTCCAGCATTGCTCGTTAACGACATTGTGGATGGGGACAACGACACCCATGTCCTTTTCGTTTGGTTCCCAGTTCTTGCGCTTCATTGCCTAGACAAGAACAGTGAGGAGAAGCGACGCGAAATGTGTATGTATATCTATATATATATGTACGTTGTAAAACATTTGCTCTGAGGGATACACCCAGAATTTGCCGTCGTGCTTGCCGCCCATAGGGATAGACGAGACTTCGCGTTGGATGGACAGGGGCGCGGACTGGCCGCGGGCCATGTGCTGATGCGGATGCAGTGGCATGTTATTGCGCGGGTCGGTGCCAGAGCCGGGGTCTTCGCTAGTGTTTGGGGGAGTGTCGACGATAGTTTTGGGGGATGTTGAGTTTGCCTGGCGCAGCACATCGGGGTCTGCGTCGGCGTGGTAGGGGCAAGAGGACGCGTCGAGGGGGACGGGCGGGTGGCCGTCGGGGAGCATGAGCGATGAGAGATGAGAGATGAGAGTGTGTGTGTGTGCGCGAGAAAGAGAGAGTGCGAGTGAGAGTGTGCGAGAGAGTGTGCGTGTCAGAATGTGCAAGCAAGGAAGAGAGAAAGAGAGAGCGAGAAAGGAGAGAGTGAGAAAGAGAGAGTGAGTAAGAGAGTGAGTAAGAGAGTGTGTGAAGTGAGATTCAGAAAAGGGAGAAAATGCTGCGCCAAACAGTCGCCGTGTGCTTCCCGCGCACCGGCACCCTGCGTCCGCACTCCCCGCCCACGCGTGCCGCCCTGCGTGCATCCAATCACAATCACAATCCCAATCTCAATCCCCTGTCTGATACCGATAGTGCTGCTGCTACTGCTGCAACTACCGCCACCACCACTGCACCCACTGCAACTTCCAAACGCATCAAGCCAACCAACCCGCGTCGCTCAAAGTTCTCCACGCCCTTCCCCGAAAACTCCCCAAAGTTCCATCTGTCCTCCTCCCAGACAGCCATCCCGCTGCCCACAACCTTTGCTTCCAAAGACTTGACGCCAAAGGCATTTGCCGCCGTCTTCAAGCCTCCCAAATCGGGCTTCGCTCCCGCTGTCTCGCCCGCCCCTCTCTCTCCCGATGAGCACGTATATCCCTACCGCTTCTACGAAGTCACCCTCCGTCGCGGTCTCATCGGAATCGACAAGCACACCCTCAAGTGTGTCCACGCCTTGGGCCTGCACGGCAGGCATCAGGTCGTCTGGCGTGCCGTCAACCCAAACAATGCCGGATTGATTTTGAAAATTCGTGAGCTGGTGACTGTGCGACTTGTCAACGAACTCCCCGCCGTTGTTGAACGCGGCCACGGCGAAAGGCGTCCCGACGGCTCTCTGATGCGCATGCGCGGTGCCGTCCCTGGATATACGAAAATCGGAAGTGCAATTCCATCAAACATTTTGAGTCCAAACTGACTGACTTGACTCCCAACCCAAATAAGAAATAAAAAAAATTCTTTTTATTCAAAAGAAACAAAAATGTTTCACTTTCTCACAAAACAAACCACCATTGCAATTAAGGACTCAAACATTGCCAATCTGGGTTCCGATCTCGAAAAGAAGGCACGATTTGATGCTGCGCACAAGGAACCTGCTTGGGAGCACGTCGGCGAACGAGTCGGACTTCGTGTCTTCCGCATCGAGCAGTTCAAAGTTGTTCCGATCAACGAGAGCCAGTACGGCCGCTTCTACAACGGCGACTCATATATCGTGATCAACGTGAGTCCATATCTTGTTCCCATCTCTCCAGCAATAGAAAAACCAATCTTGCATTGCAACAGTCATGGAAAAAGCCAAATGAAGACAAACTCTACCACGACATTCATTTCTGGCTAGGCCTCAAAACATCTCAAGACGAAGCGTACGTGTGAATTGATTGTTTTGTTGTTGTTTTTTTTTGTTCTTCGTTGTAAAATACCCTCCCTTTTTTTTTGTTTTTTTTTGCCAGAGGCACAGCCGCGTACAAGACTGTTGAGCTCGACGACTACCTCGGTACGCTGCCGATCCAGCATCGCGAGGTTCAGAACGATGAATCGGCCCTCTTCAAATCCTACTTCAAGACATTTCAAGTGCTCGAAGGCGGTGTCGACTCCGGATTCCACCACGTGTCTGCGGACGTGCATGTCTCCCGCTTGCACAAGATATCTCTGCACTCGCTCGCCCCTCCGCACCATGAATCCGGCGTGACTATTTGCGAAATGCCTCTGGCGCACACTTCCCTCAATTCCGGGGACGTGTTTGTCCTCGACGCCGAAAAGGCCATCTACGTTTGGATTGGCAAAGAAAGTAAAGGATTGGAAAAAGTGAAAGCACAAGAGTATGCAAATCAAATTTCCAGTGACAGAGAAGGCCGAGTGAACATAGTTGTTTATGGTAAGCTAAAAAAAATTTTATTATTTTTTTTTATATACCTTTATCTTGTACGATGATCGATCGATCGCATTTGCAAATCAACTATCTGATTAATTTTTCAGACGAGGGTGATTCGGATTCTGGTCCCTTCTGGGAGGCTATTGGCGGAAAAGGCCCAGTCATTTCCGCATCGGATGCGCGGAAAGTGCTCGCAAAGCCAACGGTCGAAAAATCTTTGATCAGGTATCTCACACATGTTTTTTTGTTTTTTTTTTTTTTTTTTGGTGACAAAGAAGTTTTTCCTCGTCGCAGGCTCAGCGATCGCAACGCCGGCGGCAGAATGACTTACAAAGTTGAGGCCCGCGCCACGGAAATCAAGAGATCCCTGTTGGACTCTAAGGACGTGTTCGTCTGTGATGCTGGCGATCACGTGTTTGTGTGGATTGGAAGAGACTCTGACAAGAACGAGCGCAAAAATGCCATGAAATTCGCTTCGGTGAGTTTTGTTTTTTTGTTTTTTTTTTGTTTTGTTTTGTTTTACTGTTTCATGTTGATATTTATTCACGAGTTGCTTTTCCCTTTTTTGCCTTCAGGACTACTTGAAAGCGCATGACCGTCCGCCAACGCTGCCCGTTACTCGGGTTGTGGAAGGTATTGAGGATCAGTGTGCGGCGTTTGCGATTGCGGTTGCCGCATGAAAAATTTTTTTTTTTTTTGGTTGTTTCCTTTTTTCGGTTCGCTGATTTTTTGAAATATTTGTTGTGATTTTTGTTTGAACCCAAAAGAAAAAGAAAATTTTTTACATGATACTACTCCCTTGCCACATCAACGAGCGCCTCAAGGACGCGAAACTAACCGCGACGCTGAAAGCGCTGCCGGCGCCTCACAGCCTACGCGTCGTTCTGAAGACGTATCCGGAATGCGCGCAGAACCTCATCGATTGCGTGCCGTTTGCCGGCGCAGGCATCGTGTTCCTGTCGGACACGGAGGCGTCCGGGCCCGTGGATGCGTATTCGGCGCGTCTTGCTGCGCTCGTCGATAAGAAGCCGGGCATCGTTCTCGTGCAAGTGTCCCCGTCGTCGCGCCGCAAAACGACGACCGTCTACGTCGACGGCGCAAACGAAAAGCCTGACGGGTCTTCGCGATTTTCGCGCGTTCAGCGCGTCGTGGTCTTGGAGTACGGACTATCGATCGTCCCGGTGGAGTCGGTCGAACAAGCTGCCAGGTATTTCCAGCGATGTTCCTTGGCCCCCTTTTTTTTTTCTGTTGTTTTTTTTTTTTAATTTTAAAAGGATATTATATGTTTTGGCCACATAGCGGTGCGTTTTTTTTTAAAACGAGGTTTTTTGCTTTTTTTTTTGGTCCGGCAGCTTCATCTCGCGATTGATATACCAAGAATCGAAGCCGGCCAAGCCAAAAACAAAAGTGGCCGCTGCCACGGGCAAGCTGGACAACCAGGACGCGCTGATGATAAAGAGCATATGCGCGATTCCCGGGATCGGGGCGACGAAAGCTGCAGACGTGCTGGCGCAATTCAAATCGTGAGAGATACTACAATCAAACGCGCTAAGGTCTCAACCGAAAGAAAAACCCCCCCTCCCCCGGATGGCGGCGCAATCAGCATCCAAAACATCGCG
The DNA here is from genome assembly GCA_027604725.1 of Entophlyctis luteolus. NCBI lineage: Eukaryota > Fungi > Chytridiomycota > Chytridiomycetes > Chytridiales > Chytriomycetaceae > Entophlyctis > Entophlyctis luteolus. The sequence continues at coordinate 5,682 of JADHYT010000180.1, forward strand.
CACGCGTCCGAAGCAGACCTCGTCGGCAGAGTGCGAGGCATCGGCAAGGCGCAGGCGAAAAACATTGTCGATTTCTTCAGTACCCCGCAATAAATGGCGAACCAGATATTTATGGATATATTGGTGGCGCGCGCACCTCCTTTTTGGAAGAAAAACTTTATTTTATTTTTGTTTGTTTTACCGCGGCCGCCAAAGAAAATGGGCCCACAGTTGATATCTCGAGTGCAGAACAAAAGTCACTGGTCGCCGTTGGTTTCTGCGTTGCCGCTTTTTTTAAACGAAATGATAAAAAAATTATAAAAACTTTTTTTTTGTCGAAGTTGTGGTGGCAGACCCACCACCGTCTTTAAGGCGTCGATGGATCTCTGCTCGTACCTTGAGCGTTTTCGGACTGCCCCGGCAGAGCTATGCGTCTGTCGAATCAGCCTCTAGTGTCATCGGGAACATGACCCATTGATTCTCCTTTCAGGAGGTTGCTTGGCATTTTATTCAAAGCAAAAAAAAAGAAAATTATATTATTGAATGAGGACCGTCTTCCTAGCTTTCTCTGCGTCTCGTTCGAGCCTCAGAGATCGATCTCGATATTCCGCCGCCTCCCTCTCAGCCTTGCGTTTTGCCATCTGCGCGCTGTTTTCACTGGCTTCGAGCTCCTCCATTGCCGCCTTCATTTTTTTCAGCTTCTGCTCCAGCTTTTCCATGTCATCCTCCACACGCAGCTTTTGCTTCTCCTTTTCGCTGATGTTAAATTGCATTTCGCGTGCAGAGCGTTCCAGCTTCCGGACGGTTTTTTGCAGGTCAGACTTTTCCGCCATTTCCGCTTCAAGTTGCGTCATCAACTCAGACACGCGCGCTTCCAGGCGTCGCGTAGTCCCTGTGGCTGCAGATACCGCCAGCGACTCCAATTCGAAAACTCGGGTGTTCAGCTCTTTGACCTGCTTTTCAAGCTGCGTGCGCGCGCGTTCTGTTTCAATAACCGTCTCGCGCTCCTTGCTTAGGTCGGCCGCGGAATCTACGAGCATCTGCTCCGTGCGGCGCAGCTTCTCGGTCGAGATGTTGGCTGTGTCCTGCAGCTCCTCGAGCGAGTCGCGCAGCGCGATCGCCTTCTGGTCTAGCTCCGTGACGCTCCTGGTCAGCTCGTTGCGCGTGCGGTCTGCCGCCGAGTACTGCTCGGCAAGCTCGTCCAGCCGCGCCTCTAGCACGCGCTTTGCCTTCTCCAGCACGCCGCGCTGCGCCTCTGCGTCCTCCAGATTCGCCTTCAGTTCACGCATCTGCGCGCCCGTCGCCGCAAACGCGTTCTGCTGCTCTTCGAACCGTGCGCTCAGCTCAATGTTCTGCCGCAGTGTTTCTTCCACCTTCAGCTCGAGACGCTGCTTTTCCTTCTTCAACGACGCCGTTTGGCGCATTTCGGATTCAAGCTTGTTGCTGACGTTTTCGATCTCTTGCTCGAGTTCATTGTTGGTTTCTTTCGCTTCCACCAGCTGCTCCTTTTCCGCGTCCAAATCTGCAATTAACTGCTTGATTTCTTTTTGAAACTTCTTGCGTGTGTGGTCAAGCACCATGTCCTGTTCCTCAATCTCCTTTGTCTTCCGGTCTTGCAAAGATGCAAGCTCTTCTTGAAGCCGTTTGCGAGACAGTTTTAGTTCTGTAAGTTCGATTGCACTGTCCTCTTGTTTTGCAACATAGTCTGAGATTTGCGAGTCGAAATTCTTCACTTTGTCGTCAAGGTCTCTTCGCTGAGTCTCCAAAACTTTCTGGCGATCCTCTAACTCTTTCACTTGGGACCGCAAGTTGCATTCCATTTTCTCAGCTTTCATTTTGGCGAGCTCACTTGACTCCAACTGAACGGCCAGCAAGTCAAGCCTTGATTTATAGCCAGAAATTATTTCGCTGATGTCGGTAGATTTGACAGTCTCGGCTTCAAGCTTTGCTTGTAGATCCTTCACTTCCAACGCAAGCTTTCTTCTTGCGGCAGATTCTTCTAATTTTGCGGCAATTTCAGTTTCAATATTCGCACGCAGATCTTGAACTTCCGCTTGCAGGACCTTTTTCTGCTTTTCCAGATTTTCGTTGTCCCGGATCTTGTCTTCCAAATCCTGCACAGCCAATCTCTGCGCTGCGACGAGAGCGCGCCGTGCTTCTTCAAGCCGCTCGATTTTGTCAAAGTCAGCTTCTCTGGCCGCCTTGCCACGCAGAACCTCGATCTCTTGAGCAGCAGACATTTTTTCGGATTCCAAAGCAATGCGCAGGTCTTCTTCCTCGTTCAATTTTTCCTTGAGAGCTTTGACTTCTCGCTCTAGCCGCTTTTTTGACTCCAGCAAGTTGATTTTGGAATCTTCGCTCGCTCCGTGAATTTCCTCCGCCAATTCCTGTATTTTCTTGTCGGCATTTTTCTTGGCTCTTTCCGCAGATTCCACTTGCATTTCAAGAGTTTCCAACGCCGTTTGTAGCGCGTTTGATTTTTTCTCCAGACGGTCAGAAAGCTCTTCTGAGTTTCTCCTTTTCTTCTCTTCATCCTCAAGCTTTGCTTGCAGTTCTTTCACAGCGGTTTCCATTTTCTTTTTATATTTCTCAAAATCCGATTGTCCCTTTGCAGAGCTTTCAGCGCGAGAGCTGAGTTCTTGAAGTTGTTCTTCAAGTTTTTTCTTTTGCTTCGACAGCTCAGATTTTTGCTGTTGGCTTTCTTCAAGCTGATCGCCAAGCGAATTGACCTCTTTCAGAAGGAGTCGGCGTAGCTCATCCATCTGTGAATCCTTGAAACGCAAGTCCGTTTCTGTCTTTCTTTTCAAATCGCTCAGTTGAGTTTCCAGAGTTGTCTTTTGTTCAGCATTTTGCTTGTTTGTTTCCTGCTCTTCCTCAAGCTGCGATTCGAGATCGGAGATCCTACTTTCTAGTCGCCGTTTGGCTTTGTCCAGCTCATGCACGTTTTTGCCATTGTCGCCGATTTCGTTGATGAGTGACTTGAACTCGTTTTCTAGGTCTATTTTCGATTTCAGAAGCGACGACATTTGCAGCGCCTTTTCCTCCAGCTCCACGGCCAAAGACCCATTCTTCTGCTGAAGAGACCTCATAGTCCGTTCCAGAGACTCCTTTTCTTTCTTCAGGGTTTCAAATGACCCGTTGGCCGCAAGCAACTGTGCCTCTGCTGTCTTAAAAAGCCGCTCCATGTTGCGCGCCGCGTTGTGCTCGCGGTCGACCTCCACTCTTAAGTCTTCAAGCTCGGCGTTCATTCTGGATCTTGTTTTTTCCAGATTCGCGCACGACCCTTCGAGGTCTTTGACTTTCGCTTCATATTCCAGCGTCTGCGCGTCGAGCTTGCGCCGAGTTTCCTCCAGGTCGGTATTCTTGGCCAAAGCCTCTTGGTTGTATCTTTCATGCAGCATATCCAGCTCTTGCGCCTTTGCCGAAAGCTTCTTACTGGTCTCTTCCGCGGACACGCTGAGGTCCTCCACGCGGATGCGCAAGTCTGATATCTCCTTGCCCAGGCGCTTGTTCTGCGCCACCAAACTCGCCGACCGCTTTTTTTCTTCTTCGTATTCCTCCTGCAAGCCGGCAAGTTGTCTGGACATGGATTGCCTCTCGCGATCGAGCCGCATACACGATGATTCGCTTTCTTCCAGCCGCACCGACAGGTGGCTTACTTTCGCCTCGACGGTTTCCTTTGCCAACTTGAGTTCCACGATTGAAGAATTCAGGTCAGAAGCTTCTGACTTGGACTGTGCCAGCTCTGCTTCCAGCTGTCTTTTTGACTTTTCAAGTTTGGATTGATCGTCTTCCACCTTTTCTAGTTCCTGAATCAGTTCTTGGCATTGTTTCTCGGCATTAGCCTTTGCCTTGGACAGAATTTGCATTTCTTCGCGTAAGCTATCAAGCTCGAGTGTCAGTTTGTCTTGCACCATGCCAGATGTTTTGCGCAATGACTCCATCTCCGATAGAAGATTCGCAAGCTGATTTTTGACATCAAAAAACTCCAATTCCCGAAGTTTCCGAATTTCGCCTTGCTTGTGCTCCTCCGACCCTTTTTCTTCAATAAGGCGCGACATCGAGTCCAATTCGAACTCAAGCTTTGCTTTCGCCTTTTTCAGCATGTCCCTTTCGTTCGTCTGTGCAGCAAGTTCGTTTTGGATTGCGCTCAGCTGCGACTGCAAACCGCGTCGAGTCTTTTCAGATGTCTGCCGCTCGCTAATTTCGCTCTGAAGGCGTTCGTTTATAGACGCGTTCTCGTTCTCTTTTCGCTTAAGCGAGTTTTCAAGCTCTGCCTTCAGCTTTTCGAGCGCAGCGTGCGATTCCGTTAGCTTTTGCAGCTCTGCCTCGGCGGCGGATTTTTTGATTTCCAGGCGCTTGCGCTCTTCTTGTTCGAGCTCCAGCCGCTGTTCCAGCTCATTCAACGACTCTTTCAGCTTATTTTGATGCCGCAAAAGCTCAGCAACTTGATCAACTTTGATGTCAAAGTTGCATTGCAGTTCTGCCAATTGCTTTTCAAGCGACTTCTTTTCGTGTTCGTATCTCGCTGAGTTTTCGGCTTCAGACTTAATTTTTGCCTCCAGGTCATTGATCTGATCTTCCTTGATGAGCCGATCTTTCTCTATTCTGTCCATATGATCCTTCTGGTCTTTCAAAGACATATTGAGGGTGCGCAATTGAAGCTCCAAAGCCTTTCGATCATTGACGGCACTTTCAGCTTCTAAATCTTTTTGCTCCAGTTCAGCGGCACAGGCAGCCAGTTGTTCCGTGAGTGCCACTTCTCGTTGTTGCGTCCTCGCGAGGATCTCCGCCTGATTTGCGGCCGCGCTTTTCTCTTGAATAAGGACCTCCTCCATCTCCTTCATCTTAGACTCAAGAGCCACTTTTGTTTGCTCCAGCTTGGCCTTTTCCTCTGCTTCTTTCTTGGCTTTGTCTTCCCACTCCTTCGCCAACTCCTCGCGCTGCCGCAGCTCTTCGTCCGTTCGGGCGACATTCAGGAGCGGTTTCACTTTGGTATACAGCTTCCACCATGGCCACTCACGCAATGTCACGTAAATGCGCGAATTTTTCTGAATGATGCGTATCGCGCGGCACCGGTCGAGAAGCTTCTTGAACCTCCGGCGGGAGATGTAGCCTCGCGCGATAGCTTGGATTCTCGTTACTATCTTCTCCAGCTTTTCGTCGCGCCGCTCTTCGAGATCCGCAAGCTGGATGCATTTATTTTGTGCAAGCAATGGTCAGCACGGACACGCACAGTAGCAGCAACACCCCCAACGCACTCTGAAATACAAACCACTCCATTCCTGAAAAAGACTTTGCTGTTACCGATTCTATACTGCGACTTATCCAGCGTGAGAGACTCGAGCAGAAGCTGCGCGCCGGACTTTCCGTCCATGAATCCCTTCGGTATCACGCCCGGGCTCAGCAGCTCGTAGCGGTGGCGAAAATCAGCAAATGTCAGCCGGTTCGGAAATCCCGCCCTGCAGATCCGAATGCCTTCCAACACGCCGTTGCATCGCAATTGGTCAAGAACTTGGTTGACGTTGATTTTTCCTGGTTTTTTCTCTTCGTTCGGCACGATGCAACGGACAAAGTGAGGCTCTGTGCGGTACAGCTGCCCCATAAGTGAAAGCAACTGTTCTTTGTGTCTCTGTCCAACTGTACGAAATGCGCCCTTCTTGGTTATGCCGGTTGTGCCTCTGCTCTTGAAATCGTCTCCTTCCCCAGCGCAATCAGCGAACAGCGTTGCAATGAACTTTTCGTTACTCGCAGACAACAGCCGGGTAATGTTTTCGTTGAGAGGATCCTTGTTCTTGTCCAGCCATCCGCTTGTGTCATACTCAACTTTCCCAGCGTAATGTTGCAAGGTGAAAGATGTGTTGAATCGTGGTGCCTCGTATTTTGCAGATTTTCCTTTCCACAGTCCGTGGAGCTTGTCGAGAAATGTCTTGTCCGTTGCCTTTGGCATCACGCACTCTTCGTCAAGACACGAGAGGACTCCAATCGGCTGTTTAACAAATATGTATACCGCTACGCAAACATTTTCAAACGTTTTCTTACCGATGTTTTTTCGATGAGGTCTATCGTGGGTTGCAAATCGAGACCAAAGTCAATGAACTTCCATTCAATTCCCTCACGCTGGTATTCTTCTTGCTCGATGATAAACATGTGGTGGTTGAAAAACTGCTGAAGTTTTTCGTTGGTGTAGTTGATGCACAGCTGTTCGAAGCTGTTTTGCTGGTAAAAATTGAAGTTACAGTTGATTGAACTGCTATTGATAAGAAAATATTACCTCGAAAATTTCGAACCCTGCAATGTCAAGAACGCCAATAAAGGTGGACTTTGCGCCATTGCTCCCGATGGCCTCATTAATCCTGTCCACGAGCTTTCCAAACATTCGCTCGTACAACGCACGGGACAGCGCTTCGACAGAGTACAGCACCTGCGCCACACTGCGCGCCTGCGTCACCCAGTCACGCCCGGCCTTCATCTTGGGCCGCAAAAGGCTCTTGGTGAATTCCGGAACTGGAATACCCAGCACATGGCAGACCTTTTCTGCGGCCGCGTGGCCGGACTCCGACAACTGCGCCTGATCCTCGCGGTCGCTCACAACTTGGATGTTTCCCAAATTCAGAATAGCGGATATGACCCGAAAGAGAGAAAGCTGCTCCTCGCGTGTAATTTTCATCACGTCCATTGCGTTCTGGCGCTCCTTTAGCCAACTGCGCTGGGACAACACAGTTCGCTTACTGTCAGTATTTTGAAGTCCGCTATGTCGTCAACCGACTCAACGTCTTTTTTGGAGTCTTTGATAAACGCATAGTCATTCAAACTTTCATTCAGCAGAAGCTTTGCTGTGCATTCATTTTAGAACAAACAAAAGAAAGAAGAAACACAGAAAGCAACCCACCTTTCATTTCAGAGTCTGCGCCTTTCAAAAGCTGGTAAAAAATATGATAATTCCTTTCTCTTGGAGTCTGATGAGTCACACGTGACTTCTCCAGCAAGTATCTTTCGATATTTGCGCTACAAATTTGTCCTGCAGGATTGAACTCCAACCGAATAAACTTTCCGAATCGGGACGAGTTATTATTGCGGATAGTTTGAGCATTCCCAAATGATTCAAGGATCGGGTTGGCTTGCAGAATTTTGTGTTCCAAGGACCCCAACGGCTTGCCGCAGTCAAACGCGGTTTTATCAACCTTGCCTGGATCCACAAAAACAGGCGGCCGTGAACTGCTCGGCGCAATTGCCGTGATGTACTGGATTACTTTCTTTGTGTTTTCTGTTTTTCCCGCCCCCGATTCGCCGCTTCAAAAACACGCTTATCAGCCAGAAAAACCATGCAGCGAAAATGCCAGTTACGTTATCAACACCGACTGGCTCTCTTTGTTCTGGATCATTTCGTGATATGCGGCATCAGCTATCGCGTAGATGTGCTGTGTTTTTTTTTCCGCGGTTTAGTTTCTTGGCGTAAATCTCAATTGATGAAAGATATCTCACCGGCGGTGCTTCGCTCTTCTTTTTCGATTTATAGAATTTTATTGTTTCGTCGTTGTAGATCAAGAGCTTCTTGTAAGGGTTGACAGCCACGAGGAAAAGACCGGAGTAAGTCTAACGAAATTTGGGCCGCAAGGGTATGCAATGGATAGTTCAGTTCGGGAATAAAAAGACGACATTATGAATCTGATTTCGACATTGATACGGAATGATACTCCCTTACATAAATCAGATTGGAGAAATATCTAAGCCTCAAGTTGTGAATTACTGACGCTTCATTCAGGTATGTGAGGCTCGCCATATCCTCAACTTTGTCGAATTTAGGCGGATTCATCTTTTCTGTGTCGTTTACATTGAGGGTGAGCTTCTTCAAGGGTTTGAAGTTTGTTTGTCCAAGTAAACAAAACACGTTATTTCGGTGCAAAATGATCGACGCAGATAGTCGTGTGATAATTTCACATTAAGCAGATGGGTGGATTAGGAGGCAACATGGATGTGCGTGTGACTTACTGATCCTCCGTTAAACTCAACGAGAACGATGCCGTCTTTCTCTTCCACGATCCAACCGGGAAGATAACCTTCGGTCTTGTCGTGAACCCACACCCATCTTTTTTCCGCAAACTGAGATTGGGCAAGCGCGTCGTGGATCAGCGTGTTCCTGGCTGAAGCCATATTCCTTTACCCAAGAAAATTTTTTTTTTTTTGGCTGGCACCTCAAAGATATTAACAGTGACGAATGATAAAGTGTTTTCATCTCTTTCCTGAAACAGGCTTCTTTTTCAAACCTCCTTTCGCTTTCAACTTTTGCTTTGCAGCAGCTCTCCTCGCGGCACCAGAGAGTGGCGCTGTGCTGCGTTGCCACACCAACTTGTTTGGTGTGTCGCTCTCGGCAGAGCACTTCGTCACGCGCACAGGGCGCCCTTCAATCTCCTTCCCATTCATCATCTTGATTGCTATCGGTACTATTTGGCGATCTGCAAACTGAACATAACCGAATCCTTTGCCAACGTTGGTTTTTCTCAAAAAGAAAGAAGGTAAAATGAGCGTCAGAATACACCAAACACAACTGACTTGTCTCGAATAACACGAACGTTTTCTGCGGAGTCCCAAACTTAGCGCATAATTGAGAAGACGGAGAACACTTAACTGACTTCACCGCACTCGGCAAAAGCGCTCCAAATCGATTCATCGCTAACGTCAAAAGAAAGATTACCTAAAAACACTGATTTTTTAAGATCTCGAACAGGATCCTGGTTCAGATGAGAGAACGGTGAACTTTCACACGATAAATATTTGAGTATACCCCGATTGCTTTGTCGACACGCAAATGCTTTCCTTCGAATATTTTTCCATTTAATTCAAGAGCCTTTGCTACTGATGCCTGAAAACAAAATCTCGGTTGCCTGTCAATTGCAATACAAGAGAAACCTCGTTCTTAAAAACGACATAGGCATTTAAACTGTCTCTATTCGCATGGAATTCTTTTGCCAGAAATGATACTTTGCGAGGCATCGTATTCGCAAAAGCCTACCATGTTTTCAGTTTTTATTGTTATTATTTTTATTATTTTTCGGTGGGGGGGGGGGGGGGTTCGGGTTGATTAGTTTAGAAAAAGCATCGTGTGCGAATAAACATACAACAGAGCGGAATCTAACGGATTCGATAGTGCCAAACTTTTTAAAGAGCGATAGAAGCTTCTTTGTCGCGGCCTGGATGCGCAGATTGAAAACATCAAATCGTTAGTCTGCCAGTGCAAAAGTTTAGCTATTGACCAAACCTTCGAGCGTGCAGTTTCGACCGGCAAGTTTCCAACGAAAACCGATCGCTTATTCTTTTCCAGCGACTCGCGCGCATCGTCGGCTTTCGAATGTTTTCGGTGTTTCCCATCGACAGCCATTGCATCGACATCGTCGTCGTCGTCGTCGTCATCGTCATCGTCCACGTCCAAGTCTTCGACGTCCGCATCGCCGCCGCCGTCGACGTCATCATGGGTGCCATCGTCATCGTCCATCGCGTCGCTGGACGAGTCACTTGGATCGGAAGAAACGCTCTTGAGATTTGGCACAGATCGCTTTGCGGATAATGCTTGTTTCGAAGTTGGCGCTACTTGTGGGGGTTTGGAAGTTTTCAAGTTGGTGGGGTCGAACGAGCGTTCAAAGAGTGCAGCAAGCGAGTGGTCGGTGTCGGAGTTGCTATTGTTGCTATTGCTGTTATTGTTATTGTTGCTGCTCTTCCGGCGTCCGTGGGACTCGGAGCCAGCGGTGCCGAACGTGAATAGCGGCGCCTTCGGCTGAATCATAGCGAACCTGCGGCTTTTTCTATCTTTTTTTTTTTTTTTTTGTTTGGTTTTCGCAACATTAGACGCGACGCTTCAGCAGCGCGGCCGCCTCATCGACACCGACATGGCGCACGCCCACGTCGCGCAGCAAATCCTCAGCCAGACCCTGCCCAGCATCGCGATCGCGTGTGCCGTCCACCACAGACGCCTTCTGCAGCCCGCGGTATAGCTCCACAACCTGGTTGTCCTCCAGCTCCAGGAGAACCAGTGCATCCCGGAGTCTGAAATGCGATTGCCATTTCATTAACCACGCAGATTCTTGGGGAAAAAACGGTCTTGCCTTTTCGCTTTTGCCGTTTGCCTCACAGTCACGTCCGGAAACGCTCCCAGCAAGGCTTCAACATCAGCTCGCAATTCCAGCGCGCCGTTGCGGGTGAATTTAAAAGTCTTGATAGGCCGCTCCAGCAGTCGCGCGCACAGTCCTGACAGCAATGCTCGCTCAAACGATCGACTTACGCGTTTCGATAACGTTGATTTAAAAGTCCCCAGAATGCGCTCCGTCAGTTCAATTGTTTCATTGAGCTCGGTCGATACAATGCTTTGTTTTGAGTCAACATGTTCAGAGTTCCACAGTCTGCATCAAGTAAAATCAACTGTTGGTTTTTCGACACTAAAAAGACTTACTTCTGGTCAAAACGCCATAAACTTTCGACAATGTATTGCAAACAGTCATCAACAGCTACTTCCTCAATTTGCGATAAGACATTTTGATATGCTTTCTGCATCACATGAAAAAGCGATTGGTCGAAATTCACTGAGTCACCATCTAATTTTCGTTGCCCAGCTTGCACAAAGTTCAGTAGTTCCAGATACAAAATATTCTCTGCCCAATCCATGGATGCTGTGAGAATAGCATCAATAGCTGCCGCAACTCGAAGTACTTTGGTCAACCGCTCGAATCGTTGGACAAACGCAGGATCTTGTGGACCCAAAACAAATGAACTCTGAAATTCATTCACGGCGGATTTGCATTCTTCCAAATACGCCTCCAAAAGTGCTAGCTGCACTTGATCGAAGAAAAGAATGCGATTCGATGGCGGCAAAAGACTATATCGCTCTGACAATACAAAGATCAGTCGACACCAAAATGTAAGTTCCACGATACCTGCAGCAACTTCGAAAAGATCTATAAGTTTTTCAGAAGATGCTGTATGTTTTGAGAAGCCAACAACTGCGGACGAACTTGGTAACCAAGGATTCGAATTCATGAATTCACGCAACCGGAAAAAGCAAGCTGCTCCGAAGATATTTGCTCAGTCAGAAAAGAAGGTGTGAAACAAACCATCTCGTTCAGTGTCAATCCAAAATCGGAGCAGAGGTGCATCAGCGCAAACAGCATCAGTAACACCCTTTTCTGAATAACCATGAACTTTTCGTAGAGTCTTATCAAATCGAATCGCCTCTGTCATTAAATGCAAAATTGCTTGGCCGTCGTTGTTGCTCAAAACTTTAGCAGCAAGTGCATGAATTTTTTCGCACACGAAATCGAGTAAATACAAAATAAATTCCGTCTTAGAAGAAACACTCAGTTTGACCACAGTAATCGTTCAAAAGAGATACCTGCGCAACGATCATATTTCCAGGTCGTCTGTTCAAGATTTCTTGCACCACAGAAAGAAAAGCGGCATGGTCATTCATCAGTTTAAGAGCGTATCTGAACAACCATTCTGGCTGCAAATGAGTGCAAACATTATTCGTTAAATCATATTCTTTAACACATATATTCTGATTTCACCTTGTCATTTCGATTGGTAAGAGAGTCCTTCGAATGAAAGTGAAACTTGAAATGCACAAGAACTTCCGCGAATACAATGCATAGAACTTGCGAAACGCCAAGAGGGTGAATTTTGAGTTTTGCGCTATTCAAAATCACATCATCATGCATTCCGGTAGACGCGACGCTGTTTGAAGTTACCCCAGATAAACCCGTCCATATTGTATCTCACCTGTCGAATAATGAGGCAAGGTCTAAAACTGCAGTTGAGAAAGAATCGAGAAGCTCGTCGGACCACTGCGGTTCTCGCACCGCCGGCCAGTTCAAATCGTTGTCGAGAATATTCTGCACTCGCCTAGTGCCGTTTTTTTGGAATTGGACGAAAAGTGGGCCGGACGCTGAAGCTGAATGGCGAAATAGACTAACTTGGCCCGTTCTGCAAATACGCGTTCCAGCGTCGCAGCAACCAGACGAACAGCAAAATTGCGCATGAGGACGGATATAGGCCCAAAGCCGTCATTGCCGTCATCGCCTCCATATCCGCCGTCATTGCCGCCGTCGACTGTGTTCAGCTCTTCACTGCGGCCGTGATCTTTGAACTCTGCGGCTATGAACTTGCAGAGTTCATCCAGGCAGTTCGGGCGCGACGACAGCGACAGCACGTGCGCCCCGTGCGCAAAGACGAGTCCCGCATGCAGCGATGCCAGCTGTGCGTGACGCTGCGTCAGGGCGGCAATGCGGGCCACGGCGTCGCCGTCCACTGTCGTGGGCATTTGTGCCGTGTCCTTTGTGAAGGGGATTCGCGAGTAAACCAACATTCACGTCGCGAGCTGGGCACAGCTGTTATCCACAAGAGAGGATCAACGGTTTCTACCAAACCAGCAAATCTCTTCGCAGAAAACATGTATTATTTATTGGCTGCGTTTGAAGCGGTAGATGGTCGCTAAGATAATCAAATGCATGTATAAATCGCCATTTCCTTTCCATTTCCGCTTGATTATTCAAGATATGTACGGCAGTCGATTTTTCCACCAATTTAATTGCGTATCTATCAAATTTTTGTTTTATACTTATTGTTCCGCAAGCGACAACCAACCAAAACAAAAAACTTAACAAACACAGCACGCGCCACAGCAATAAAAGAGAAAACACCATGCAGCAACTCCTGGCGCAAATGCCTGCGCTCGTACCGCCACTGATGATGCTGCCTGCGAAGCCCGCCGACGCGAAGTCGCACTTTGTCCACGCGTATGTGCGCGCCAACAGTCACCACCTTGACCGCCTGCGTGAAGCCATTGACGCGTATATCCGCAACCTCGAGCGCATCAAACGAAAGACCATCAAGAAGGCCGTCCTGCTTAGGCAGTTTGCCGACCTCGAGATGCTACCCGCCACCACCGCGGCTGCAATCTCCTCCCCATCTGCGCGCCATGCCAGCACTGCTGATCGAATCGGAAGTTCAGATGACGCGTTCGGCATCATGTTGGCCAACTTCTCTGAAATGCTGCTTGAGAAGGAAGAAGCCCGAGATGATTTGATTGCACGAGTAAATGTCATGTGCCATGAGCCCCTGAAAGTTTACGGAAGCCTTTGTCAGAAGCTGAAGGTGACATTTTCTTATGTTTTTTCTTTTCTGCAGGCGGGTACTTAAAAGTATCTTTATTCAGGAAGAAGTCAGGAGTAGAGACAGTGCGGTGATGAGAGAGCAAGCGAAGCAGCAGCAATTCGATCGAGCGGTGATGAAGGATGCAGGAAACAGACCGAAATTAAACACGGTTCGTGGCCGAACTGCTTTTTTTTTTGCCTCATATTTTCAAGGGAGTTTAGTCGCAATTGGAGCTTGCTGGTGCCGCACAGCAAGTAGCGCAAGCCACAGAGTCTCTGATCCAAAACACGGAAAAATTCGAAGCCAAAAAACGCGAAGACATAAAGGCCATATTGAGCGAGCTTCTTTGGTAACGCATAGTGATTGCACGTGGTTCTGGCATGCGCGAAGTTGAAGAAAAACAAAACGTACAAACAGGTCTGAGATCAAGTACCACGCGAAAGTTCTGGAGATTCTGTCCGCGCACCACCAAAAACTGGGTGGAGTCGAGTTTGGAGGCAGCGTGGACTTTTCGCGGAAGATGACTTCGTTCACTTCGCAGTCGCCGCTGTCGCCCCGTCGGTCAACTTTCAGTCCATTTTGAGTGTTTGTGATTTCAACAAACTTGAAAAATGGTGCAGCCCCTTTGCCATCCCCATCCCCACCGTGATATCCATCCATCGGCCAATCTCTCCCTGCATCCGTATGCCGTATGGACGAAAGTTTTGGCCTTCTATTTGGTGTGACGATGATGGGATCCTTCGGTGCGCCGGTGCATCTGTTTGATGTCCTGCATTTCGTCGCTCAACAGCTATTCTTTCCTATTGAATCGTCTCAATCTCTCATGCAACTTTTCCGTGATGACCAACGTTGAATTTGCTAGGCCAAGCGAACTAAGAAGGTCGGAGTCACCGGCAAGTACGGCACCCGTTACGGTGCTTCGCTGAGGAAGCAGGTCAAGAAGTTCGAAATCACGCAGCACGCAAAGTACACGTGTACATTCTGTGGAAAGGTGCGTGCGTGCGTGTGATGCGCAAAGTGAAGATAATTCTGAAGCTTTCGATTTATCTGACAGGATGCTGTGAAGCGCACCGCCGTCGGCATCTGGAAATGCAAGGGATGCAAGAAGACTCTTGCAGGAGGTGCTTGGACTGTTGGAACAACTGCTGCTGCGACTGTTCGCGGAACAGTTCGTCGTCTTCGGGAGCTGACGGAGGCGTAAATGTGTTTGCGAATTCTTGGGACGCAACGAATAAACGATTAACAACAGAATTCTGTGGTGGAGGGTGTTTCTATTGTATCGATTGGTCCCTCGCGCACATTCTGGCACTTTGGGATGCTTCCTTCAATTTGACCAAGTCTATCAAAAGCCTGTTGCGTGGCACCGCACAGTTTAGTTCTTGAGCCATTTCGACCAAGTGACCGTTCAAGAAGTCGATCTCGCTCGGACGCCCCAATTGCAAATCTGCATCCATCGAATTGACATTGTCCGCTGTCGCGTCGGCAATGCTTATGACGTGGCGCACCAGAACATCTTCGAGCACAGCTTCGCCGTCAACACGACCACCTTTAGACGACACTAGCCGCGCAGCCACGGCATCGCGCATTTCCGGAATTAGCAGCGCCTCGCGACAAATGTCGCGAATAATGGTGATGCCCTGAGAAGAACCTGAAACACGCCCGTTCCTGCAGCCAACAACCGCGGCAACTGGGTTCAACGCACAATTCACGGCTAATTTCAGAAGGAGTTCAGCGCGCATCACGACAGGGTCTGAAACGACTCGCGTGGTAAGATGGTGGCTGTTCGCCACAAATTCGCGCAGAAGTTTAATGCCTGTGGGTTCGGCATTTCGCTGGACGGTGCTTGTCAAACCAAAGACAGTTTCGCCGACATCAGACACGGCGATTGTGGCTGCTTCGTCGTTAGAAGGCATTCGACGGCTCGCATACGTGGTCGTTGCGAGGACGAGGCTGGGGAGGGAAGCGGCCAGGAGCGAGAACGCCTTCAGGGCACCGTTGAGCAACATGACGACGACAGTACGCGCAGGATCGACAGCACCAACGCGCAGTAGTGGGGCGAGTGCAGTGGACGCGTCGGTTGCTTTCGTGCAGACAAGAAGGAGGTCGAGCGCGGGTGTGGGCGACGACGAGGAATCGGCAACGTGAACTGACGACGACGGTGGGCCCAACGCGCGATGTGTGCGCACCACACGCTCAGATCGAGATTGTTCGCCACGCAGAAGCAGTTTGACCGGCACGCGCAGCGTCTGCTGCAAATGATGCGCATGCAGCAGGCCGATGCATCCGGCGCCAAGAACAGCTACGCGCGCAGCAGCAGCAGTGGCAGACACAAACGGAGATGCAGAAGCGACCGCCGCGCGATGCATCAGCCAAGATGCAACCGGGGAGCTTGCGGCGTGGATAGACGGGACTTGAATTCAATGCAAAATCAGATAATGTCAAAGTCGCAGCAGCGCGCCCGGGCGCGGGCCCGCGCACTCGCCCTCGACGGCCGCCGCGTCCCCTGGGCCTCCCACGCAGAGTGGGTGCGCGTGTATCACGCTCTCTACGCCTTCGATATTACTGCCGTTCGCCGTGTCAAGGCTTGGGCTTCTCGCCAGAAGCTTCCGCTATGTGCGCTCCGTTGTTGCCCATGTTCACCTAACCATACTGTCCAATTCCTTGCAGCTGTCGATGTTACCGCCACCTTTGTCGAGATAACCATCCGCGACCGCGCTGCGCATATTTCAGAGCACGAGCTGCGACTCATGTACTCTATGGCCTTCATTCGGTAACAATACCGCCTGCATGCACCCCCGCACTATCATTGACAGATCGCATGCGATATGCCAGCTTCGTGAACGGCGTCGTCGATACCGAACAGCGCGGTGAGTTCGCCGGTTCCGTCGCAAACATTGCCGCAAACATGGGACTGCCCGCCTGGTTCGTCGATCTCAGGCATTCTGGCACGCATGACAAGCTGCCTGCCATCGCCATACTCAGAACTGCGTGTTCGCAAGCACTCGAGTGGCTCGATCTCAACTACTGGCAAATGCAGCTCGACTACTTCAACGTCACCGGCGACACTGTCTATTCCTTGCTGCGCGAACACGCGTCCCTACATTCACCGTCGCCGTCGTCGGAACTTAATGATATTAGTGACAGGCCCGATGGAGCCGCCTCAATTCGCAAGATAACTTCTGACATTGTTGGATGCATTCGCGGAGAAGATTATTCCAGATTTCTGATCCCAAATCTGTTAATGGATGGAATTCTTGTTCCCCAAAATGAAAGGTTTGTCCATTTTCGTGTTTCTTGCCATTCGATTTTCAAAACACAACAACAAAAAAAAACAGCCTCCACTCTTCCCCTGATACTGTCACTTTATTGGACTTTGTGCAAAGAAATTGGCAGGATTCTTTGCGGACATTCGCAAACGTTTGGCCATCATTTGCGCAAGATCTTGTGGTTGCAATCATAAACGTTCTCCAAGCTGCGGACGGTACCGTCACTCAAAATAATGAAAACAACAAACCCTTGAGTTACTACGCTACTTTAGGTGCGCCTAACTGTACAATTGTTGCAAAATTAATCTCGTGAATGTCCCCGGTAAAAAGCCGCATGGGCACGGTATCTTCTGAATGAGCGCATTTTGAATTCCAAATCGGTGTTGGCTCCGAAGAGCAATACTGAGAGAAGCGATTCTGCGAGTGAAAGCGAAGGCGACGACCGCGACGTTGAATTGTCGAAGGCTGGTATGAGTGATTTGGCAGTCGAAAGCATTGTCGAAGCATGTTTGCTCAAGCCAAACATCTTGTGAGCATTTCTTTTCTTTTTAACTTTTGCTCATTTTTTTTCTTTCATTGAAGCACTGGAAGGATTCTGAGCGACATTATTAATTCACCATCACAATCTCCAGAAGTAAAAGAATATCTTCAGCCCTTGGTGACGTTTATGCAAGCAAAGTTTGACGGGCTACAAGTTGACAGTGAACAGGTGCACCCGACACCTACGCCCAACACCGATTCTATCGCAGAAGAACACCTGTCCGCACACTTCAAAGATTCACTCGCAAGCGAGCGGGCGACAATAGAAGAGCGTATTCACAGTTTGAAGAAGCACTCGGCACCGCAGCAACCTAAGGGGTTGCACAGTCCCGGAGAACAGTTTGACGCAGTAGGAGGCGACAAGGTAAAGCAGCGTGGATGGCACCTTGCTTCCGACGAGGACGGGGATGGCGAAAAATCGCGCGACGGCCGGCAGTGGCACTTGCTGCCCGTTGGCTGCTCGCTCGGAGCCAGACCTGACCGAGGAAGCGACGAGTCCGACGCTTTAGACCTCCCAGAGGCGCTGGCACTCGATCCAGCTGTCGATGATACCGCGCTTGCGATCACTTGCGGCATACTGGTGTACCCTGCCGCCTCCGACGGAAATTCTGCCGCCTTCGCTCCGCTGGCTTCTCCTACGGCGGTTTCTTCCGTACAGCATGAAACCCCAGGCGCTGTTGATGGCGACCTGAAAACCACCAAGAAAAAACGCATTAGATTATTGTGAGGTTCGGACTGAAGTCATTCTGTGATACAGGGAAGTTGGAAAGGTGGCGGTGAGGTATATTTAAGGTGATATATCATTATAAAGAATATCTGGGAATTGAACCTGTACCACAAGGGTCAGCCAAGTGTCCCGGCCCTGCTCGTTAACTCTAATTGATTGTTAATTCTCTTGCTTGAGCTGCCATTTTCATCAAAAGGTGCACGATCAGTTGCAGCGTCTTCAGCAACCGTAATTTGGTATGATATTGTCCCTAAAGAAATCCAGCCCGAAAGTATCGCTGTCAGTGCTTTTGCTACCCTGCTGGAGTTTCACGAACGTTTCATTGCAGACACCTGTAAGTTAAGGCACTGCTTCCAGAAACAATAATATGGGGTTACTTGCTGAATTAAGAACTGATCATTTTTGTGGATAATGGATCTTGGTTACGCCCTAAACTATATTTATTTTTCATCAACACTGACTTCACCAAATCTTGCGTATGAAAAAGTGACGTATAGTTTCGACTGGTTATGGAGCGAATTGGCAATGAATTGTGAGGACTTCCTGTTTGGTGTATGGAACAAGATATGGGTGTAATTTCAAATAACAGAAAATTGTTTACTCATATTTCTTCACCTAATTATCTAAGGTCGGTTAAGGAGAAGGGCCAACCCCCAGCTTAACTGCAAACAAAACCTGATAAACAAAACTGGTTGATTACAGCGAATCCTGAAATTCGCGATGGAATCGAAGATGGCAACTAGAGTCAGATATGTGATAGCGTGGGCTTGCGCCTTGTGATTAAATCAGAGGCGCAACGTCTCGATATTCGAACAACCATGCACCCTGAGATGCCATGAAGAGCTGAGACATTAGTGTGGGCTCATTCAGGGCTGGCTACATTGTTAAGGCGTGTTTGCAGGATTTTTGGGAAGGATGCGACAGGGAGTGCCCCTTTTATGCCACCGCCGCCCAAACAGCGTGCAACTAAATAAACCTGGGAAGGGGCGGACAATGCCAATCTCGGCCCCTTCAGCAGCATCATCAGCAGCAGAGGAATCAACCAGCTCCGGACTGCGCAGCACGCGATGTGATTGCAGGAACGAAGGTGAAGGTTCGCGCGCAGCTTGCGCGTTTCTTCGAACAAACAAACGTCAACGGCCTTCGCCGCGCAAGGATTCCTTCCGTCTCGTCCAATGCTCGCCACGCCCGCCGCCGCGTGCCGCCGCCGCCTCGCGTGTCCGAGTGTGCGTCCGCCTCCCGTCGGCGCTGCCGCAGCATCTTTTTCCGCTGCTGCCACGCCCCAGCCGCGGCCACCCGTTGCCCGCGATCCCGACGAACTGTGGTCCGTCCCCTCGTGGTCGTCCGCAGTCGTGCGTCCTTACAAGGACAAGTCTCTCGGCGAGCTGCTCAACTCGTACGCTGTCTTGCGGCTCTGCGAATTCCCGCCGCTCGTGTCAATGGCCCCGACTTTGCTCAGTATTGCACACAAAACTGGAACTGCACCCGTCATGGATTTCGGCGTGAAGCATACGTTTTACAAGCATTTTTGCGGTGAGCAAGATCTTATCTAAACTCTTGCCGTTTGTTTTGGTTCCCGTGCGACGGGGATCATACCCTCACAATATGACGCACCCCTTCGGCGTCACGTGCCGAAATATGCCTCACTTTTACTCTATTCTGTCGGATTTGTTTTGACTTTTCTTCTTTTACTGTGTTTCCTCATGTCATGTTTCTATTTTAGGTGGCGAAACAGTCTCTGATGTTCTGCCGACCATGTCAAAACTGAAAAATCGCAATCTTGGGTCAATACTGGATCTGGCGATTGAGGCCGATGTTAAAACTGCTGTGCAAAAGTCTGAAGCGGTGTCGACAGACTCCGACGCGATTGTAGCAAGCGCCAAGAAAACGTCGTCATATATCCTCAGGCTCATGAAAGAATCCATATCAACCGCATCAGAAAACCCAGGAAGCTACATTGCCGCAAAGGTGACTGCGTATGTGCCTCCAGACGTGCTGCTGCGCTGGACAAACAGTTTGCGGCTGGTGCGCGAGGCGTTTGACGCGTGCAAACCGGTGCATACAACCACGCTCAGCGATGTGCCTCCGGGCGTTCTCGCGACGAACGTTGCGAACGTGTCGCGCGCGGATTTTCTGGCGCAGTTGCAAAAGCGGTTTCCCAAACTGACATCAGAACACGTCAGCTGGGGCAACTCTGAAAACGTGGACTGGTGCAGCGTTCTGGACCACTTTACCTTCGCGAACAAGGCTCTTCGTCCGGCGCTTGTGGTTCCAGCGGCCTCCGCACAGGCAGGTGCGGCGCCGCGGCCCGAGCTGCAGCCAGTCACCGACGCAACGGACTTTGCGGTGCTGGATGCGGTGTATGAGGACCTGCACGCGCTGGCGGCGTATGCCGCGGAGACCGGTGTGAAGGTGATGGTCGACGCAGAGCAAACGTACTTCCAGCGCGCCATCGACGACATATCAAACTCACTGTGCCGGAGCTTCAACACGCGGGCGGCCGGGACCGGCACCGACGCCGGCGGCCGCAGTCGCGTGGTGGTGCTCAACACATACCAGATGTATCTAGTGGATGGCCTCGCGCGGCTGCAGATGGACCACGCGCGCGCAAACGGCCCGAACGGATGGACGTTTGCGGCCAAAATCGTGCGCGGCGCGTACTTGGTGTCTGAGCGGGAGCGCGCTGCCGCGCTGGGATACGCAGACCCCGTGCACAAGACCGCAGCAGACACCCACGCTGCATATGACTTTGCTGCCGTGTTTGTGCTTCGCCATCTTGCCGCCGCCGATGGCGAGCTTGTCGTCGCAACCCACAACAAGACGTCTGTGGCAAAGACTGTTCTTGCCATGGGCGAGCTAGGGATGGACGGCGATTGTGGAAAGGTGTCCTTTGCCCAGTTGCTCGGGATGCGGGATGCCACGTCCATGGCACTTGCGGCAAACGGATTTCGGTGTGCAAAGTACGTGCCTTACGGGCCAGTGGAGGTTTGCGTGCCATATCTGTTGCGTCGTGCCCAAGAGAACTCGACTGTCCTTGGAGGTGTCGGGGAAGACAAAAGGGATCTTGAAGCTGAGATTTCGAGGCGCTTGCGTTGACTTACTTATGTATGGCACAGTGAAATACAATATAAGAAAAATATGAAGAAAAAAAAAATAGGTCCAATACGATCAATATTCTCATCGTGCAATAATGAAAGCCCAAATTACAAACCCTACGCGCCATGCTCATCGGTTTCTACCTTCTTGCCTTTAGTTGCTTTGAACATCAAAGTAACCGAAAGCATGTCGGGCTTCAACCCGTACTCCTCAATCAAGCGAAAAACGCGCACAGCATCCTTTGGCATTCCACAGTCCAAATATACAGCCATCATTGTGTTGAACAAACGGATATCAGCTACTTTACGACGCATAGCATCTTCAAACCAACGCCGCGCCGATTTGGTTTCTTTCATTGCACCGAGCGAACGGATCAAGATGTCATACGTACGAAAGTCTGGCGCATAGGTTGTTTCTGAAGCGTCTTCGGAATCCTCGGCATCAGAATCCTCGGCATCAGGGACACTGCTGTCTGGATTGCTGACTTCCAGAAAATGCTTCAGTACGGCCGACACGGTGCCGTGCTTTCGCATCCGGTGTAAGACAATATTGTGTGCGGATATTTCTGAATACTGTACTCGGCCGCGTTCTTTGCCGTGGAATTTTGCACCATGCACTCTTGACACCTCCCGGTAATGCTCGATTATCCTGCCAACAGTTGGCCAGTCGCACTTCAAGGAAAAGTATTCAACCATGGGCCCAATTGATCCATGGTCCGGCAGCATGCCTTCCTCGAGGATCCGATTGTGCAAGGCCTCTGCAGAGGCCGGATCATTGGCTTTCAGGTGAGAGTTGATCATAATGTTGTAGGTGACAAGGTTTGGCTTGACCACCGGATTTTTGATGAGTGCTTGATACCAATGCAATGCCTCTTGGTGATTTTCGTGCCGCACATGTCCACCAATGAGAATGTTGTAAGATGTGATGTTAGGCTCAATTCCGAGTTTGCGCATTTCGTGAAACACAGCGACCGCTGCGGTGAGATCGCCATTCAAACAAAATCCCTGCATTAGGTTGTTGTAGACTACACTATTTCCCGTGCATCCGAAAACTCGTGGGATTTCATGTCGCACAATGTATTGAGCTTCATCCATATCTCCGGATCGGCAAAAGACGTTTACAAGGGACCCGTATGCGAAAATGAGATCGGACAGGGATTGCGTTTTTTCAGACGAAACGTTATGGTTGCGAAATTCTATGAGTTCGCTGAAACGGCGTTTGGCGCCTTCATCATCGTTGGCATGAAGGTGGGCATTTATCAATATCGTGCGAATGTTCAAGTCCATTTCGATTCCCGAGTTATTCATTTCCTCCAGCAGCTGGTAAGCTCCGTCCAAATCGCCCTGTCTTACTGCCAAAGTTTCAAGCACTATGGCATACGCAATTTCATCAGGCTTGATATCGTAATCTTTCATGCGCTTGAACATTTCGAAGACGCGTTTGTATTTCCCTTGTAACAGAAACGTGCGCATGAATAAGTCGAATATTCTCAGGTTCGGAGTGAAGCCAGAATCTATCATCTTTTCCAGCAATAGACAAGCACGGTTCGTCCAGTATGCCTCAGATCGATCCGGGTGGTTGATAACGGCTTCGGAAGGTACAAACGCAAGTCTGTCCAATTCTTCAGTGAGTTGGCTAGCTTCGGTGGCGGGGATGGTTGGAAAAAAATGCTTTCGTTGCTTCTCAGGAACTCGTCGATAACGAATAGCAGTAAGACAGCCGACGAGGAGCTTTTCAAAGCTTTTGCCATTAGGTGCAAGATAGTGTTCCTCAAATTCCTTTTCGAGCACGTCGAAGGCGGCGATCAGGTTCCCTTGATAGACAAGCATTTCGATTTTACTGTTAAGGATGCCAACGCTCATTGGAATTCCGGCATTTACAACGGACAGGAGTGCTTCTTCGGCAAGGTCGAAACGTCGCAGAATAACATTCGCTATGAATCGATCCACTGGATTTTCCGACCTCACAGGTAAGCCTACGGTCGGTGGCTGCGCGCCAACCTCCTCGCTCGCATGCTTTTGGGTATTCTGGGACTCGCGTTAGCTTCTGAAAAAGGAAAAAGAAAAAAAAAATAAAAACAAAACGGCACCTGGATTTTCTCCTTTTTTTTCTTCTTGTTACTTCTCCTTTTAAAAAGTGCTGCTTCATAGCTATTCTTGAACTTTCTGGTTTTGCCGATGGAGGTGGAAGTGCTGGTGGTGGCTGTTGAAGTTTTATTGCCGGCGCTGTTGGCCGAGGGTTGACTATTCTTGTTCAAATGCTGGTGTTGCAGTTCTCGTCGCGCCTCCCATTTGCGTTCGAGATCGTCGATGTGCGCAGAGAGTAGCTCAGATGCAGCTCCAGCAGTGGAATTTTTCGGGGCTTCCGACGAAGTATCCGGGTCAGGGCCGGCGCCGGGGGACGCTGGGACCGGCTCAGGTTTGTGTCTGCGAATCGAAGATACCGAGCCCAGAGCAGAGGAGGAGCATGGTAGCTGCAGAGCACATCGCCGTGGCTGAGGATGCCGCAGAACAGGCGACAGGGAATGGAGGAGCCGCGAAGCGCACGGGGTATCCCGGGGCGGAGACGCACACGCGGCGGGCCGCCCGGTACGCGGGACGCGTCCGATGCTGCAGCAGCGGTTGCTGGTGCAGCCGCGGCCGTTGCGAAGAAGCAGCAGCGCGTGCTGCCGCAGCTCCATCGACCAGCGAACGAAAAATGAAACAACTTTAACACACATTCGCACATGCAAGAGTGGCTCCGCACAGCTTCATTCGCGCAGCGCCGCTTTCGCGAGCGCGTGGCTCTCCTCCCAGACCCGCGTTCGAGTCTCCGCGTCGACTAGTTCTTTGTACGCCGGCACTCCTTTCAGTCCCGGGTGGAAAAGCCCCCCGCTGGGATAGTACCTGCGGCCACTTGCGCCACCTTCTCCACTTCGGCCCAACAGAAGAGGAATGACGTCTTCTTCCGCAACCGCCGAAGGATTACGGCCTACCAACGGAAGAATAAACATTTTCAATGGAGCCGCCGCAAATGCGGGGATATTGGCGTTTCTGACATTATCAGTGTTCATAAGTCCCGGAAACAAATGGTAGAATTTTGGCGCTTCTGTCGATTCAGGGTATAACGATGCCAAATGCTGTGAAGTAAATGTCAATGCAAGACACTAGAAAACGAATAACAGTCAAATAAATACACACGATTGTCATTAGATCCACTAAAACCCCGGTTTGAATTGCTTGTTTGACACAATTGTAGTTTTTAGACATTTGGATGTCGTTTCTGTCAAAGAAACCGCCATTTCCACCAGCCAGAACTGATACCACGCTACCAGACGCTTTCATCAAGGATGGAAGAAGCCTGTTGATGATCAGAAACTTGGACAGGTAATTCAGTGCAAATGTTTGCTCGAGACCTGAGGCGGGTTTGTTGCTTTGAAATGGGGAAGCAGAAGCATTCGGCGACGTTCTCACCCTCATCGGTAACACGCCGCGACAGGGCAAAGTTGAAGTTTCCAGCAGTGAGTACGAGGCCGTGCAGACCGCGTTCAGCGACTCGCTTGTCCGCAGCAATGTTGTCGCAAAGGCGTGCACACTCCTGCATGGATGTGACGTCAAGCTTGTGGAAGGAGACTTCGGTGGACATCTGCGCTGTCTTGCCATTGGCATTGAAAAGGGCGGCGGCGGCGGCGTCGACGCGTCTGCCGGCCACAAACACATGCGAGTGTGGCGGCAGAACACTGGCACTACTACTACTGCTGCTGCTGCTGCTAGCGCCGCCGACGGCGGATCCGCGGAGAGCGGCGACGGTGGCCGCACCGAGGCCGCCGGTGCCGCCAACGACGAGGATGTTCATATGGGCAACGCCTTGGATTGAATATTTGGAGTTTGATGGCGGGGCTGCGGATCCCTTGCAGCCGCCGGATCGCCCCCGTGGCGATGCCGCTGCCGGCGCAGATGCCAAGGCCGGCATGCAGCCTGCGGAGACATTCGTCGTCGTCGTCGTCGTCGTCGTCGCACACGCAAGCAGCCGCCGCGCCCGACGAGCAGCAACAGCAGCAGCGACAGCGCTCACACCAACTTCCGTTTGCGAACAGCACGGTTGTCATCACCGGCGGGTCGCGCGGCATCGGCCTAGCGTGTGCGCAGGCGTTCCGCCGCCGGGGAGCGCGGATCGTGCTGGTTGGGCGCAGTATGGAGGGCCTTGAGGCTGCACGCGCGTCGCTGCTGGCATCCGGTGAGTGAGACGGAGCGCGCGCGCGGCCCTCGTTCAGCTTGCTACAACAGACCCGGCCAGCGTGGCTCTCGTGGCGGGGTGGAGCGACGCGAGCGACGCGCAGGGCGTTGCGGTTGTGTGCGGGGATGTGGCAAACACGGGCGACGTGGTGCGGATGAGCAAGACGATAGGGCACAAGTACGGCGCGCCCAGCGTGCTTGTGAACAGCGCGGGGATCTCACACAGTGCACTGCTGCTCACGATGGACACCGCTGCGGCTGCGGACGTTGTGTCGACAAACTTGTTTGGCACCATCCAGATGTCTCGGGGAATGGCGAAGTGGATGTTAAGGAAGCAATCAGGTTAATTTACTTGCGAGAATGCTTGTTCAAATTGTCGTTCGTCATTCACAGGCTGCATCATCAATATGTCATCTGTGCTGGGCATCCGCGGAGTGGAAGGCTCCACCATTTACAGTGCCAGCAAGGCCGGCGTGATCGGTACGTGTTCATTCCAATATTTTGCTTGGAAACAAACCCAAAAATCGAAAAAAAAAAAAAACAACAAAAGGATTCACAAAATCCCTTGCGAAAGAGCTCGGGCCGCGAGGAATCAGGGTGTGTGCGATTGCACCAGGGTTTATCGAGACGGACATGACCGCCAGTAAATTCGTGCCAACAATCAACAATGTTCAAAAACAAACTAACAAAATACAAAAACAGACTTACCTCCGGAAACGCGATCAAAGTATATATCGCACACGCCGCTAGGCAGATTCGGGACTGCAGAGGTATGTGCTCGCGTGCGCTGGCCCTTCGAATCCCCAGCTGAATACAGTCTACGCAGGAGGTTGCTGAAACCGCAGTGTTTTTGGCGCATTCCCGCTATATCACTGGTCACACCCTTGTCATTGACGGTGGATTTTCAATCTGATTCCCGGAAAATAAATTAACAGAAGCCTTTAAAGAAAATTTGCAAAACCAGACTGCTGGTTAACCGAGACTTTTGCACCGCCTTTGACCAAAATCACAGTGAGCGCAAAGATTTTGACTTGGCAATGTGTACCGGGGGCGAGCATATTCTTGTTCACAAAGTTTTTTATTCAGAGAAGTTAAGAACCGTGAAGGCATCACTCCGGTCCAACGGCAGATAAAAATTCGAACCTTCATAACAATGAAAAAAGCACGTGAATATTCCAGGAGAAAGAAAAGGACGAAAATAAAATTTGAAAGAAAATAAAAACGAATGCGAGGAATTCACAGCAGCAAAGCATTCACAGCACCCAATTAGACAACTACCAAGTACTAAACTTCCGAACAAACTGCGGTGCTTGGACTGTACGTGTTTGTTGCGGGCGAAACGACGCCGAAGGACGGAGCGAAAAAGTTTTCGCTGGAATACGCAGAAACTTCAACTGCAAGCTTAGCGACGCCGGTGGCGCCATGATTATTATTATTATTCTGCTGATGATGGTGCTGCTGCAAGTGCAGCAAGTGCAATTGGTAGAACTGGTGACGGTACAGCTGCATTTGCGGATCGAAGCGGCCGCTGTTGTCGCTGGCCGTTTTGCATGCGGTGCCGCCACCGATGCTTGAAGTGATTCCCGGCGAGAGGAGCATTTCCTCCACGGCCGTCAACGCCGACGAACATCCGCGGCCAGTGCAATCGCTGACGGTAGCGGCACGACCGTCGTCGGCCAGGACATTGGCGCTGGCACTGCGGCCACTGTGGCTGCGAGCAGAGTGCATGCGCGTGCGGATTCGATTCCAAGCACCGTAGATATTTTTGCCAGGGTGCTGGCCGTGGCTGCTGCTGCTGCTACTGCTGCTGCGACAATAGTCGGAAGATTTTCTGTTGATGACTGCGGCGTCATTGGCAGTGCTTGAGGTGGTTTTGTCGGCGCTTGCCGGCTGCCGTGCGGCCGAGTCTGGTGGCGACATGGCAACTTCAGAAAAGTCGTTGCTAACGCCGCCAGCCTCACCTCCGCCATCGTTGGACGGCTGACGGGGCTCGTTGGGTAGTGGTGAAGCAAGAGTTGCGCCGGCAGAAGCGGACGCGGCGCTGGCGTAGAAGGCAACTTTGCTGTTTGAGCGAGTTTGGACGCGTGCAGCCACGAGCACAGTAGCCCCGACAACGCAAGCCAGCACGGCGACGGCAATGCCCAGCATGGCGCCAATGTTTGCAAGGACTCCTACTGGCGTTGGCGGCAGCAGATTCGCGGTGCCACCTACGGGGTAGGACATAGCAGAGCTTGCAGCGACAATTGCCAGGGACGACGGTAGAAGTGCAGTTGATGCAATTGTCGATGGCTGGTGGGTGGCTGATTGTGTTATGGCATTCTGTGGGGTTGTTTGAGTTGCTTGGGCCGTGCCAACATCCTCCGTTTCTGCCGGAGTGGATCCAGCCAACGCCGAAGCCGAAGGTGCTTCTTCTTTTGCTGGCGAATCGGGAAATACTTCAGCTGTTGTTTGCAGCAGGGCAGATGACAACGCGTCGTCTCCGGCCGAGTCACTCCCACCCAACGAAGGCAACAAAGTCGCGATAGCATCTGACGATGTTTTTGTGGACGGATGCGCCGCTTCGACGGCATGCTCGAACTGGGCGGACTCGGAGAGCGACGCCGCGGCAGTTTCAGTTGGGGTGCGCGAGACCGACGAGGACGCCAAACTGCAGGCAGACATGCAAGTGTGGCTGGATGCGGCGGAGGCTATGGATGTCGCGGATGTTGGGTCCCCGCCATCGCCGCTGCCCGCGATAGCCCGCGGCGGTGCAGGCCTCACGGCCATTGTCGGATGTTGTTTGGCGTCGGTGTCGGACAAATAATTTCATTTCACACAATTCAATGATGAAGCGATCAACTCGCCCCAACCCAAGCTGCATCCAACATAAACACGCGTCGGGACATTTGCCCACGAGTCCCAGCGGCTCGAATGCTCCGGACGCCTTCACGAGCCGCGCCCAGCTTGCTCCGCGTCCTGCCCAGCCGTGTCTGAGTCGCCTTCGCCTTCAAAAGTCGCTGCCCCATTCGCGGCAGTAGCTGCGGCACAGGCAGGCAGCGTGTCGCGCAACTCGGCGATCACATTGTCGACACACGACCTCACAAAGGTTGCGCGTTCGCGATGTGAGGTCATAGTGGCCAGGGATGCGGCCATTTGTCTGCGCATGGACGCCACGCGCTGGTATACTCGTGCGGCGAGCTCCTCGGACGCGTAGCAGCCGAGCGAGTACTGCTGCTTGTCGATGCGCGTCTTGACGCGGAACTTTTTGGTGCCGGCGACGCGCAGAACGCCGCGGAACTGGGACGTGCGCACGCGCTGCTTGTGGTCTGGGTTGGCCATTTTCATGATATGCGCGGCGCGCTCCGCCGGCGACGAGAATCCGTCCCACAAGTCAAGAATGTCCTCGCGGGCCTGCAGAGGGACATTAGCACGAAATATACCGCACACGCAGAACGCACTCATAAATACAACGGCAAGCAATGAGGCGTATGTAAACCACAAAACATGCACACACACACACACACACACACACGCAAATACATAAAAAATATATAGTAAAAACACACCCGAGACACAGCCTCGAAGGCCCGCGCAGCCTGGATCTGCGAATTATGGAGCCCGAGGTTGAACTGGACGCCGCGGATTTTGATGCACGCGAGCCACTTGCGCTGGTCGGCAAACCAGGAAACGCCAGTATATAGGCTTGATTTTGGGCGGCCCTTGCGCGCGCCGGCACCCGGCCCACGTTTGATGGCAGCATGCGCGATGAGGCGTTCCGCAACGTCCAAGTCAGGTCCGACATCGGTGACGTCGACTGTGGTCGCTGCTGGGCGCACTTCCTTCGCGTCTCTCTTCGGCATTGCCTGCGTGCGAATGGCGGTGCAATACGCGCGGCGACGCTGGCTCTTGTGCAAGGAAGATGCGGGGCAGATGGCGGATGGCGCAGTGACACGACAAATCCGTAAACCTAAAGTGGCGCTTAACGCCAAGGCGAGCAAGACACAGACCGGCAAAACACGTGATAGCAAGACACATACGACGCTACCACCACATTAGAGTGCTGCGTCGGTGCTGAGTTTCTGTCGCTGGCTGCGCAATTGGATACGAGCATTCGCCAGCGACTACTGACTGCGATCAATCAAGCTGTCAATTCATTTACGGATACGCGTAACAGCTAGCCTAGGTGCCATCATCACCACAGCCAGAAATTTAATGTTCTCTACCGTCATCAAACAAACCGGCCTGTCAAACAAAAAGCCAGTCGTCATGAATAGCAGATCCGCGCTGGACCGCGCCGGCGCCCTCCAGAACACGCAGGCACCGCGCGAGGGCGGTCCTGTCGACATTAGCAACATCGTCGGCAAACTCGACGCCCTCGAACCACGCGACAACATGTTCGCGGTTGTAGCCAAAGCGCACGCAGATCTCGTCGATGACGGCATCGCGCGATTCCTGGCTCTTGATGCGCTCTCGAACCACGCGGCTGATGCCGGACACCAGCGCGCGCGTTACGTCGGCGTGCTCTGTTACGAACGCGCGGCGCGCAACGACCACGAACGCCGGCCATGGCGGAGTGATGGAAGAAAGGTGGTGCAAGGCGCCCGAAGATATGTGCGACTGAGTTGTGAAACGTTCCCACAGGAAACAGTCCGCAGTGCCAGCAGAAATTCCTGCGCGCAAGCCTGCAAAGTCGTTCAATTGAACGAATTGGAACTCCGGTGGTTGGGACTGTTGTGACTGCTGCTGTTGCTCTTGTTCGTTTTGTTGTTGCGGTGTCGTCGGTGGCGTCAAGACCGAGGCAGGAGTTTCAGATTGCGCGACGAGGAACGGTATCAGATGCGAACCAGACCCGAAGCGCGAAATTCCGACGCGCGTGCCACGAATAAGCGCGGCGTTGTCGGGATGCGGGCCATCGAGGGCGTCAGCGTAGACGTTGCCCGGCTTTGTAGAGTCCGGGTGCGAGACAACCGCCCACGTCAAAGGCGAGTGCGTCAAGACTCCTATTATGGCAATGTCTGCCGGATTGCCCTTTGCCAGACTGGCAACGATGCCCTCAGTTAGACACACACAGACGTCGAGGGAGTTTGTGCGCAGCAGCTCGAGCATCTGGCCCGTGCCGCCGGGGCAGAAGACAAGGTCGACGGGCTCGGCGTGTACGGCCTTGGACGAGTCCACAGGCATCGGCAGCGACGGCAGTGCCAGGAACGGCGCAGAGAAGTGTTCCGGAACGCACCCGACACGCACCATTCGTTAGTGTTGCTTCCTTTCTTTTTTTGTTGCGTTTTGTCTTTGAAACTCCGACAAAAACGGCCCCTGATTTGCAATCAAAAAATCATCCGCCTGTGCAAATGTGCTCATGCGTGCGTGAAACTGTGTTACACTTCTTCGGCTGCACTCGCTCCATCAACCGCCGTCAACCCCCAATCAGCCCACCGTCAACCAGCACTCATTTTTCTTCATTCCCTCCGGATTCATTCAAAATTCTCAACAAGCTCAGGCACCTCATCGTCATCAATTCCCTCCGCAACTGCTCCAGACGCTCCCTCCGCCGAACCTGAACCTCCTGCTGCTGCCGCCGCCTGTTGCTGGTATGCCGCCGCCAGCTGTCTCAATTGGTTGAGCGAGTCAGCACCCAGTTGAGTCAGGATTCCCGGTACAAGTTCAGTCAAATCTTTCTTTTGCGGGTACCCGGTTACCACCAGAGTGCTGTTGGTCAAGGATGCTTCCACTGTGTTCATTTGTTTGTTGTTTTTTTTTGGTTTGTTAAATATTTGTTTTTTTTTGGTTGTTTTCCGTGGATTGTATTTTTTTTTTTTTTTTTTTTTTTTTTTTTTTGTACAGTAGTTATCAAGTGCGGTTTGAGTAAGAAATTGTTTGTGTTGAGTTTTGGTTTAGTGTTTTCTGTTGATTGGGGGAAAAAAGAGAAGATCAAATACCCAAAGGAGATGAGAAGTGCATGACGGATCCATCGGCCCTGAACATGTTGACCTCCTCGATGCCATTAATGTCGGTGACTTCGAGCTTCTCCAGCGTCGCCTGCAACTTTTTGTCGTCGGCGCCTTGGGTCTTGACGACCTTGTTGACTTTTCTGCGAGGGGTCCCTTTGCCGCCGATGCGCATGGCGGCGGCCTGTGCCTGCAGCTTTGCGAGTTTCTCGGCGTTCATATCTGACTGGATTCGGGGATGAGTGTATGCGCGGGAGGAGGGTGTGGCGGGCGATCGAAGTTCAGCGTCAGTTCAGGCTTTTGGGCGCAAAGTTGGCGGTGGATTGGACCTTTTTTCTGCCTTTTTTTTGCAATTCATTGTTTACGCAGGCAGCGGCGGCATCATCTGCGGCCCGCGCTCACTGCGCAGTGCAGGCGCCGCTCGATCATCCAGCGATAATTGCTGCACAGCCAACAAAAAGCGTCTCTGCAATTATTTGGAGAGAAACGTAAAAAGAATTGGAATACGAACCGAACGCCAACAACGCGAAAAACAGCAATGAACCAAATGAACACTAAACTGCCGAACGATCGGGAAGTTAAGAGGTGGCGGCAACCGCTTTACTTCGCGTGTGCGAAATTTCCAAAATGCCAAACAACTCCAACACCAACAACAAGAAGTCTGCCGGTCGCACTCAACATTCACAACAACAAAAGCAGCAGCAGCAACTGCAACACCAAGATTCAACAGCACCGTCCGTTGATGTATCAGTATCAGTACTCCAATCTTCTGCATTCGCTGAGAGTCCCGAAGCCTCCGACGAGATCGAGGCGCTCGAGGCGATTTACGCTGGCGCCTGCGCTGTACATACCATCGCCTCCTCAAACGCATGGCGTGGTGTCGAACCACCCCATCGCTCGCTTGTCTTAACCCTGTCGCCCCAGCATCCCGATCTGCACAGTCTCGTGGAGATAACTCTCACAGTCCTGTACGTGAACTGACC
Organism: Entophlyctis luteolus; assembly: GCA_027604725.1. Classification (NCBI taxonomy): domain Eukaryota; kingdom Fungi; phylum Chytridiomycota; class Chytridiomycetes; order Chytridiales; family Chytriomycetaceae; genus Entophlyctis; species Entophlyctis luteolus. The sequence goes on from JADHYT010000180.1 coordinate 37,551, forward strand.
CCACTGCGCTTGCTTGCAATTCTAATACGAAAGGCTTAAAAACCCTACCCTCTCCCAAATTCACGTCCTCGCACGCACAAATTCAGTTTTGGCAGGAAGTATCCACGCCAACATTTCCCCCCGACACTGGCAGTCGCAGCCGTGCGCGGTGTATCGGAGTCGCAGGTCGCGGATCTGCAGGCTCTTGTGACGGCTCGCGCGGCGCAACTGGCAAAACAGACCCAGCCGCAGCCGTATGTGTACGACCTTGCCGAATTTCTGCGCGAATCGCTGGACTCCCACAACAGCGTCGTCTCCGATCGTAAGCATACGTCTGTGTTCGAGGAGATGGAGCTGCGCAAGCTACATTCACAGAACGAGCAGATCGAGCGTCTGCGCTTGCAGTCCGAAGAGCTTCGGTCTGCTGACGAAGACGAAGATCGCGCCTTGCATGAGGCCCTCGAAAACGAGCTGAGGATCAAGAAGGAAAAAACAATGCTTCTACGCGCTGAGAAACGCGCAAACAAACAGCTCAACATGCTTCAACCTCCCGCGATCATTCCGCCGTTCGGCGGCAGCAGCAGCAGCACCAGCAGCATAAACAGCGTGCTTAACTCGTTTCTGTCGTCCCCTTTGCTTCCTGTCGCTAGTTCGTCGGAAACCTCTTTTTCTTCATTTTCCAAAGGCCCCAAAATATCTATTGGCCCACTGGGCTCTCCAGTGTACCTCGCGCTTCCGTTTCCGGCTTCCGACTCCAGTTCGCCACCCCAGTTGGTCATCTATTCGATTCCCATCAACAATCCTTACTATGTATCTGCAGCCGGTGAAGGGTCTGCTGCACTCAATAATATCGTTTACCTCGCAAAAAGACAATCTCGATTGTCTCATCCTTGTCTTCAGCAAATATACGATGCTCGACTGGTTACTTCCGGCGCAGGAGAGCTGTTTTTGGAGTTCCTCGCAGAATCGCCTGCGCTTGGCATGCATTCGATGGATGTGTTACTGAAACAAGTTGGCGTTATGGCCGTTTCGACAGCCATAAGTTACATTCGTCGGATACTGAAAGGGCTTGCCCACATGCACAGCAACAACTTTGTGCACAAAGGTGTTTTTCTTCTTTTGATTCCCGTACCTCTTCATCATCATTTATTGTTACAAAAGACGTGCGATGCGAAAACTTCGTATTTTGCGGCTCTGCGGACCAAATTGAGGTTAAATTGGGAGGTGGTGAATACTTCAGAACGCTTTTGGGTTGGTCCAGCAACCCACCCCAATGAGTCTGACATCTTTTTCCCCAAAAAGACTTGCACGAGACGCATCCACTGTCAACAAATCTGCGCACGGAAACTGCATTTCCAAACACATGGATGGCTCCGGAAACGTTGCTGAAGCACCCAGTGTATGGTCGCAAAGGCGATATTTGGAACTTGGGTCGTTGTTTTTGTCACATGTTGTTTGGGGAGCGGCTTTTCAAAGAGCAGCATGGACATCGTCCTGGTGGGAGCGGGGGTGGCGCACGGGATTTTTTGGAAGTGAACGCCCAGCGCATGCCGCCTGCAATCGCTCAGTTTCTTGAGCGCGTATTTGACGACGATACCGTCGAAAGGCCGAGTGCGATTGACTTGCTTAAAGTAAGGTCAAAAATTCTTTGGGGAAGGGGTTGGATATCTCTTTGTGTTTTCTTCGGTTTGTTTACCTTCGCGCGCTCATAACAGGACGAGCTGTTTGCCGAACCAGACACAGACAATGCGCTTCCGCTTGAATTGATACAGGCTGCATCGATTCCGTTGAATTCGCGTCCGGCAGCACAAGCAGGAGCATATCCCACCTTCACTTCCGTATCCACACCACAAGCCGTGATTGCAGCGGCAGTATCAACAGCCCCTCACGGTGCAGGCACAGAAGGATTATATTTTAGCAGTATCGGCAGCGGCGGTGTGGGAATGCTAGCAACATCGCGGTACCATGCTGATTTTGAGCAAGTGGATTTTCTCGGCAAAGGCGGATTTGGGAGTGTGGTGAAGGCACGCAACCGCATCGACAACCGTTTCTACGCCGTAAAAAAGATCCGCGTGGATTCGCGGCGCGTTGGGAGCGGAGTCAAATTGCTGCGCGAAGTGCAGACCCTGAGTCGGTTACACCACCATCATATCGTGCGGTATTATCAAGCATGGTGAGCGGGCCGTCGTGGTCAATGACAAAAAAACACGCACTCGTTTTGAATTGCTTCCTTCACGAAGGTTCGAAGATGCCGCTGAGGACGAACTGAGCGACAGCGACGAAAGCGACGATTTCGATGGTGCCACGACTAGCAGCAACAGCGGAAGTGAATATTCTACCGACAGCGATGATGAAGAAGAAGATGATGTGGACGATGGGTTGTTTGCGCGTAATTCAAGCACTTCCGACTGGCACAACCATTCTCCCGATATAGTGTTTGAAGATTCTGCTGGTGGGCATGACGGCACCGTGAGCAAGCGGTGTGATGCGCAGTTGCATCCAGGGAGCAGCAGCGGCGATGATTCCAGAATTCGCGGGGATGTCAGAATTTTGTTTATTCAAATGGAGTTTTGCGACAACAGCACACTTTCGGATCTGATCCGTAATGGGATGGAGGTTTCAGAGGTGCGCAATTCCCGCCGTATTTTATCCTGTGGCGTGAGACATTTTCTAATTTTTTTTTTTTTTTTTTTTTTCGGTTAGGCCTGGCGACTGTTTCGCCAAGTTGTCGAAGGATTGGGGTATCTTCATAATGCGGGAATCATTCATCGGGATCTAAAGCCGAGGTGTTTTTTATTTTTATTTTGTGATGTTGAATTTGCTGCTGACACATGTTAATAGCAATTTGTTCATGGACTCACTGGGAAACATCAAAATAGGGTATCTTTTTTACAAATGTTCCCTTCCTAAAAGCAACTGAAATTTTTTTACTTTGAAGTGACTTCGGTCTTGCGCGGAAAGGAACGGCCCCAATACAGATGCCAAACTCCACTACGGACTTGATATCATCTTTCCTGACTGATAGCAAAGAAGACGGAACCATGGTTCGATTTGACTGTTGACAATCAAAGCCACACTCTGTAGCTAAAGCGATTTCACAGACACAAGATATTGGAACCCCTGTATATGTGGCGCCTGAGCTGCTCCAGAAAGGCGTTGCAGTCAAGTACAATTCAAAAATTGACATTTATTCTTTGGGCATAGTGTTTTTTGAAATGCTTTACCATTGCACAACTGGCATGCAAAGAGGGAAAGTTTTGATGGATCTGCGGCTTCCACAAATCTTATTTCCTTCTGGTTTGGACAGTCGTCTGTTAAGCGGTGCTGATTCCAATTGGGCAGATTTCGACTTCAAAAAACTTGAAAATGCCCATAATTTATTGCTGTTAATGCTCTCCCACACGCCGCGAGAACGACCGACATGTCAGGACCTGTTAGAGGTTGTCAGCTGTTTCTTTTTTCTCTTTCCTTCTTGCCTTACAAGATTCCGGTCTCCAGAGCAAGTACCTCCCTCCGAAACTGGAGCAAGATATCTTATCGGAAGCGTTGAGAAGCATTGTAAATCCGGATAATACTACTTATTACTCGCGCCTCATGACCACATTGTTCAATCAGTCAGTCGACAAACATAAGGATCTAGCCTATGATTTGACATCATCGGAACAGTCTTATTTGCTTAACCCAAACGCTTCTGCGGTTTCAAAGGATGATAGCGCCTTACGCCGAACGGCATATACACTGACTCGTATTCACGCAAAGATGCTCTGTATCTTTCAGAAGCATGGTGCCGTTGAACTCGCAACACCTCTGTTAATACCAAGTGGTTCTTTTGATGGAGTAGACCGCTCATCAAGGACAAGCGACTCGAACAAGCATCCTGTGAAGCTTTTGGATACCTCCGGAATGGTTGTTCAGCTCCCGCATGATCTAACAGCGCCATACGCGCGTTATTTGGGGCGACAGAAGACTGTGCCGATTTTGAAAAGATTTGTGTTTGATCGTGTTTATCGATCGAGTCAGGTTGGAGGTCAGCCGGTAAGGCTAAATTTCTTCCCGAAATTTTTTTCTTCCCTGAAGACGTTATTCAAGGGCTCTTTTGTGGAATGCTCTTTCGATATTGCATCAAAATCTTTGAACTTGATGGTTCCTGACGCAGAAGTGCTTCTCGTGGCATTGGAAGTAGTTGAATCAACGTGCCAGTATTTGCCGTCCGAAATTCAAATATTTCTCAATCATGGTGTCATCCTTGACGCTTGCATGGAGATGCTTCACGTCCCACAGGATTTGCGCATCTCGGCGTGCAATATTCTTGAGCGATTAGACAAACCATACACATGGGCGCAAACGCGCAGCCAATTGGCGAAGGCGGGCGTACTAACGAAGAGCGGGCTGGACCTGCTGGACGCGGCGTATGCGGTTCGCGGAATGGATTTCGAGCAAGGGATTCAGCGATTGGAGGGCCTATTGGCGACGCATTTGGTGCGTGCGACGTTGGATCCAGTTTCAGCTGGCGCCGCTGCGGGTGGCGCCGCCTCGGCTGCGGCGGGCGGCTTGGCAGCTTCGCCCGGCGCGGCGCCGGGATCCGCGCCGTCGTGGCCGGCCGCGCTCAATAGTTTGAAAGCGCTTGTCCGAAACCTCGCGAACCTTGGCGTCAAAAGCAAAGTGTTCTTGGTGCCTTTGTTGTCACATAACGCCGGATACTACCGCACCGGGCCTGTGTTTCAAGTTGCGCTCGTGAAAGGCAAGCGCGTGGATGTGTTTGCCGCGGGCGGACGGTATGACTCGCTTGTTACGACTATGAGAAGACCCTTTTATCCAAGAGACGGAATCTGCGCGGTTGGCGTGAACATCGGTATGAAAATTTTTTTCTTTTTAAACTTCCTTTTGACTGTTGGACATTTTCGATGCAGCCATGTCCAAATTGGCTTTTCACGCGAATCAAAATGGCGTCGAATCGCAATGGAGCGGGGTGGGGCTTGGCAGTGCGATTGTCCCCGACCTCCGCGACGGCGGAGTGTCCAGTCTTAACTCCGCACACCACCGCAACGCGCCAGTGAACGGAATGGGCAAGGCAAGAGGTGTGGATGTGCTAATTGTGTCTTTTGGCCGCGGAAACGTCGCCCTTGACGAGCGTTTGGCGATTTTGGGAGAGTTCTGGCGAGCCGGAATCGCTGCCGAAATCCTTCTGGATGAGGGAGAAGTAACGACCGAGCTCCTGCAAACCATCGCGCGAGGTTTGCTCATCACCTAATGCCCACCCTCCGACTTGAAGGAACTGAAATTTTTTTTTTTTTTTTTTTTGTTTTTGTTTTTGGTGCTTTTCGTTCAGGCTACAACTTATGCGTTACTGTCAAAAGCAAAGACGTCAAGCCCGCTATCATCAAAGTCAAAAACTTGGTTTCAAAGTTGGAGGCCGAAGGTGAAATCTGGTGCTTTGCTTGAACTCCATCCGTTCTGACCAAGAAAAAAACAACAAAAAAAACAACCGGATTTTCCAGTTTCCCGCTCTGAGCTTCTTCAGCACGTGATCAATGAACTCGGAACCGGGAGCGAACAGTCGACGAAGGACGAATCTGTTCCTCATGGTTCCTTGAACAAGAATATATACGAAACTATTGCGCCTACAATCTTTCAACCAGCATGGCAAAAGCAGAAGTTGAAAGGAAAAGAAAGAGCGAGGATTCAAGATCGAGGTGTAATTTCTGTTCATACATTCCCTTTTCTTTTATATATTCGCGATTTTAACAATTACCAGCATTAAGCGCCGTCGATGAGGCGGTGAAGGTAGTCAGCAATGCCGGGAATCTATTTGTGGTTGATCTTCCCGACGCGGTGCTGCGCAAACTGTCGTCAGTTGACATGGGAGACGAAGATGCCTTCCGAAAAACGTTTGAGGCTCTGCCAGCACAGCAACGCGAGCACCTCATGGCTGTGCGCAAGTCGCTGCTCATGCTGCGGAAGGGGGGTGTGGGCAGCGGGAGCGGTGCGGGAGGCGGAAGCGGCGTCGGTGGAGCAGGCGCCGGTGCCGGTGCGGCCTCGGGTGGCAGTAGTAATGCGGCCAGAACAGCGGTCTGGGTTGTGAGCCAGTCGATGGGGTCGTCGAATGCGCATTTGGTGTTCGTGTGAAGTCGCTTTGGTTTGGGGCGCGAAATGGAGGAAATTGGCGGTCGCTTTTTCAAAAAAGAACTCCAGAAGAAATGGCTGCTGCCCCGTCCCTGTCCCTGAAGGGTGTCATTCTGGTCGGCGGTCCGTCTGTCGGAACGCTGTTCCGGCCGCTGTCGATGGGCGTACCGAAGCCGGTGACTCAGAAAATAACCCCGTCCTGCAAACTGATTCAAATCTTCTTCGGAATGAAACCACCAGCTCTTTCCCGTTGCTGGGGCGCCCATGATTTACCATCACGTCAATGCCCTAGCGAAAGTGCCGGGAATGAAGGAGATTATTTTGATTGGATTCTTCGAAAACCAGGTGTTTGACAGATTCTTGGCCGAAGTGCAGATGGAGTTCTCGCACATCTCTATCAGGTACGAATATTCCCTTCTCTTTTTTGATCACCGGAAACGTTTTTTTTTCTCCCCGTTCGTGACCAATTTGATGTTTCGCCTTGGGGTGGATAGGTTGTGTATTGGGCACGTTTTTTTCCCCACCCTCTTCCCGTATTTTTACCATATAAATCAACGCGCCGTTAAAAAAAAAGGTATTTGCGAGAATACCAGTCGCTTGGGACGGGAGGAGGCCTCTTCCACTTCCGCGACGAGATCATGCGCGGAAACCCGGACAAGTTTTTTGTTCTGAATGCCGACATTGCGTGTTCGTTCCCGCTGGCGGCGATACTTGCGTTCGACGCGGCCAAGGGCGCTGTTGCGACGGTGATGGGCATTAAGGTGGACCGCAAGCTGGTCTCCAAGTTTGGCTGCATCGTCGTGGACCCAGAAACCGCACAGGTCTTGCATTTTGTCGAGAAGCCGGAGACCGTGTTGTCGGAGACTATCTCGTGCGGCATTTACCTCTTTGGCAAGGATATTTTCGGTGTTATGGCTGAGGCGATTTCTGGCCTACGTGCGCGTGCTCTCGAGGATGGCGTATACGATGACACTGGGGTGACGGACAGCAGACCGTCACTGTTGAACAGCTTTGAGGAGCGTATCAGACTCGAGCATGACGTTTTGAGTTTGTTGGCCACGTCGATGAAGCTGTATTGCTTCGTTGGAAATCCCGGTAAGGATTTCTGGATGCAGGTGAGGTTTTTTTTTTACTGTAATTTTTTAAAAAAATCTCTTTATTCATTTTCGCAGCTTAAAACAGGAAGCTCCACAATTCCAGCAAATCGCCTGTACTTGCAGCACTTCAAAGTTACAGCACCGCGACGTCTTTCGTATGCTTCTCCAACAAGCACAACTGCTATGTCCGCAACAAGTGTGACCGCAACGCCTCTGAAGATATCCCCAACAAGCGGGGCCACTCCAGCAACAGCCGGGCCAGGCAGCAATCTTATTCAACCAGTATTCATCCACCCTACAGCAACTGTACATCCGTCGGCACGGATCGGGCCAAACGTATCTATTGGCCCGCGCGCTGTAATCGGCCGGGGCGTCCGTGTGAAGGATGCGATTGTGCTGGACAACGTGGAAGTGAAAAATGACAGCTGCATCATCAATGCAATCCTTGGATGGGATTCGCGCGTGGGGGCATGGTCACGTGTGGAAGGGGCGCCCGGCGAGAGTATGACCCTCAATGCGACCCACAAAGGCATGAAGATTCCAAGCGCATGCATCCTCGGCAACAATGTGGCTGTTGCCGATGAGATTGCTGTGCGTAACTGCATTGTCCTACCGCACAAGGAGCTAAAGACAAGCTTCCACAACGAGATTTTGATGTGAGCGGCAGGACTCCGTATGTCGCCCTGAGTAAGTTTAGTCTTACCTGCTGTTTGGATTGTCGGAAAGATTTGGATGGAAAAGAGTGGTGTAAGTTTCTCTGCGAGGGCCCACAAAAACCGAAGTCAAATAAATGTGTGTCAATTGGCGATTTTGATTAACATTCAGAAATCATCGCAATCCTCTTCGCTCTGATCATCGTCCTCGTCGGCGTCGTCGCCCTCGCCCTCCCACTCGTTCCCTTGAAAAGCCTGTCTTATGCGCAACCCTCGAACCCGCAAATTTGGAGCGGACGCAGAGGCCCGATCGGAGTCTCTCAGCAGCGGGGGGGTGAGAAGGCATGCCGTGGTTTCTCCGAGTGTTCGGCGGTGGTGACGGCGGCGACGGGGTGGGGAGAGGAGTTCGGCGAGGCTGTCCCCGCTGGATACGCTTGAAGAGGATAAGGATGCGCGCGGGAGGAGCGCGTTGCTGAAGTTGGGGTTGTCGACATCTAGCGGCCTTTGGGGCGCGGGAACGGTTGCAGAAGCAGCCGCGGGCGAAAGTGGTCGGCGTGGCAGGCGGCGCCGGGCGGCTGTGGCGATGATGCTGAAGGACGTGCGTGCGACGGCGGAAAGCACACGCAGCCAGGGTACGCGGCGCAGCATGCGCACGGCGAGGCCCGCGGCAACGACGGGGGCACACAGCGCGCATACGAATAACGAGAACAGCATCGACGCGAACAGCAGCGGCGTGGCGACCAGGAGCAGCGCGTACAGCAGGATCATGCGATCGACGCACCAACGGACTTCGATGCAAAATATTGCGCGTGCAGCTCGGTCCAAACACAGCGCGTGAAGTGTGGCCGCTCACTTTACGCCGTGTCCTGCAACGACTGGACGCGTGCGTGCCGCGTATCCACCAGGGGTGCTGCGGGCGCGGGCGCCCGTGTGCGAGTGGTTTGTTGTGGATGCGAATGTCGCTCATGTTGGGAATGCCGCAGGCCGCCGCCGACCTCCAGCCACAGCAGCAGCAACCGCTCCCGATCCCCACGAGCCTCGAAGTATTCGAAGCCCTGGCTCTTGTGGACGAAATGGCTGCATCCGGGGAATACAAACGCGCAATCGACATACTGTCTCTACTGATGGACCGCATCGTCACCCATCTGGAGCCGCTGGGACTGACTCATTCCAGGTATGATTCTATGCGTTCGCGTGTGCGACCGCATGTTTTTGCCAGAACCTTACGCCTCATCTCTCAGACCAGTGTCCCTCACCAACCCCAACGCGCAGGTTCTCACGACATCCACTGCCGCCTCAAGCAAAAAGCCGTTTCCAATGCTGTCGATGTCGGTGCCCGCTGCAGCACAACCGCTGCCGCCAGCGCCTTCGGTGCGGAAGGGCAAAGCGTCCAAAACAAAAGCTCATACCGACACCGCCAGCACCAGCATGATCAACAATATCAACTGCCGAATCGGTGACTCGGCGCTATTCTGGCACAGGATAAACACGCAATGGATTTCGCTACTGCTATCACTTGCATCCGAGGCCGAAAACACAACCGAGAGCGAGTGGACGTGGATCCAAGACTGCGTACGTGCCTGGAGTGAAGTGCTGTCTTTCTACGGTCTGCTCAACTACGAACTCGGATTTTGGGAACGAGACATATGCAACGTGCTGAGTCTCGGAAAGCAGAAATGCGCGCAATCACACCAAGCCTAAGTTTTTATCCTATTTATGCTTCAGGTATTTAATTAGCGGTCTGAGTCCAATGCATCAAAAAAGAATTATGCGGCAAAAGGAAGCTTGAAATTTATGGACTTTTTTTATATTCCGACAGAGGTTGCGTCTTGGGCTTGATAAATAATAACGCAGGTGTCCTAAGGGGGGCTCAACGAGAACAGAAATCTCGTGTAGAGCAAAAGGGCAAAAGCCCCCTTGATTTTGATTTTCAGTGTGAATACAAACCATGAAAGTGTGGCCTATCGATCCTTTAGTCGCTGGGTATTTCAGCCTAGAGGTGTCAGAAAAGTTACCACAGGGATAACTGGCTTGTGGCAGCCAAGCGTTCATAGCGACGTTGCTTTTTGATCCTTCGATGTCGGCTCTTCCTATCATGCCGCAAGCAGAATTGCGCAAGTGTTGGATTGTTCACCCACTAATAGGGAACGTGAGCTGGGTTTAGACCGTCGTGAGACAGGTTAG
>JADHYT010000181.1:0-47341 GCA_027604725.1 Entophlyctis luteolus
AGTTTCTGAGAGAGGACAACACATCACAAAATAAAAAGTCTTCCTATCCCAAATCTGACAACTTGGGGAACCAACAGTCCTAGATATCTGCTGTGCACATCTGGGAAACATGTATTATTGTTTTCTTTTTTTTTCTTTTTTTTTTTTCTCATGAATTCTTGCAGTTCATCACATTCCTCCATTCAGACATCATTTGTGGACCAAATACAACAAAAACAACCACTCCAATAATCCTGACAGAGATATTTCCAAGAACAAATCCACTAAATAGTGGAATGTATGGCTCTGAAATATCAGAGCATAATTCTTGTGAATTGCCTGCAAGGCCACAAGCAAACCACTTAGTGACCCAATCTGTTGTGCTGTCCACATTATAGAATGCATTTATGGCAAATATTTGGAATGTCTGGTAGTTTGTTTTTGAGTAAGGTAAAATGAAGACTGACTATCTTCCAACCCAGAATGTTCCAAAAATAATGCTAAAGCTAAGACAAATTGCTAATGAGCGCCAGCTTTTTTTGAGAACATCTAATGCCTTCTTCTTATATTTTTCCAAATTTTTTTTCTTTTTTTTTTCTGTATTAGTTAGAATTTCTTTGGATGCAAGATTATTTTTTGATGTTCTCAATTGGACAAGAGACTTTTTTGAGGCTTCAAATTCATGATCTGAATTAAGTGGGTTGCTGTTGTTTATTGCTGAAACTATTTTTAGTGGTTAAATGTTTGTAAAGTGGCATCTCAGGTAAGTCACATGTTGTTCCAGTTGGTGGTGCTCCCAGGAGCATTTTTATCAGTTGGGCACAGGTTGAAAAAGTAATTAGGCAATTAGTCCACCCAATCACTCCCATCTGGAACAGAGTGAAAAGTTGTAAAAGTTCAAAATACTCACAGGCCACATGAAGAACTCAGAGTGTTTGACATTGAACAGACACAAGAAGCCAACAGTTCCAACACCATTAACCAGTATAAGAGCAATGCTTGGAGCAAGAGAAACAAGAATTGTTGCAATATGGAGTAGAAGATATTTTCCTGAAAACCAATCTGAATGCCAAGTTATGCTGAAAAACAAATTCAATTTGAAGAGCCCAATCCAGCAAGAAAGATATATGGCACTGAAGTTGATTAAAAATCCCTGGATTGCACAACGTGCTTGGCTTGTGTCTGCTTCAGTTATTTTGTCAACACAACTTGTTCGTGTTCCATCACTGCCAACATCCATACTGTGGGCAGCATGAAGAATCAAAACTCCAACTGAAAAATAAAAAATCATTGCAGCTGTAACAGGCAGGGGATTAACAACAGAGCTCCTAAATATAACCTACATGGATGTTCAAGTTTCTTTGGGAATACAAGATAAGACACAACAATAAACAATGCACCCAGTATGGAACAAATGGTTATTATTTGAAGTGCAATGTTGAGGCCCATAACACTTTTTGGATTATAAAACTGAACAATTTGTGGGCAAGGAACACAACAGCCAGTAAAACATGCTTGACCTTTGACAGGCACTGCAGTTGTATTTAGACTGGAAAAATTGTATTGTGGGTCATTAATTAGAAAGGATGGACATTGGTATGATTGGATGGGGATTGGAGAAGTTGCTGAGTTCAAGATGAATACAGAAACAATTTGACATCAACTGACTGTTTGATCCACTGGAAGATCCTAGGCATTTTTCATCTGCTGAATATGGAACATTGAGACCAGATATATTTCCCAAACAATTTGGAAGTGCGCTAGCCTTTCCAAATGCAGAAAATAAAGAAGAGCATTTGCTGACAGTGTCTGTGCAAAGACTTGCACAGGTGACTTTGTCGACGGCACCGGTGGCTGACAAAATTTGAACTTTTGAGAAAAAATTGGATGATTAACGCTTACCATTTGAACAGCTCGGATAATAAGTATAGCAGGCCCACTCAAGAAAAGAAGTGACACACGGACGATCAGCAGGGGTTGATGAGTTTAGTGCGAGAAGTAGATCCATCCCTCCGGTCTGCAGGTTATTCTCGATCGTGTCCACGGAGACCCCGTCTGCGAGATAAAACGAATAGTTCACAAGACCCGTGCAATATCCACCAGGATAGTTCGGTACACAGAGGGCAGTGACGCAAGTGGAGGCAAGGAGTGTGGCGTAGGCACGTTCGATTTTCCGCATTTTTAAATCAGCAAAAGGATCAGCAAAGGATCAGCAATTTAAAAAACTAAAAACCTGCGTTTCTGGCATGAACAAAATTTTGTTCGAAAATCATGCAATTCTCATCGATGTGATTCCGACAAAAGAACAAACTGTAAGTAAGTTGCATTTTGTTGCGACTTCTTAATTCTTCTTTGCAAATCTCAATATATTCTGATCTTATTGGGTATTCTATGATACTCTGAATCAGAAGGCGCATTAAACTTACAAGTTTTTTACTGCGCCTTCTGAGATGGACTGCTGTTTGGAGCAATCTTCCCCCATACATTGAGCAGCTTTGCCATTGCACGCAACTCGTTACGCTTGCTCCATTGAAATATGATTCTTTACGTCACGCAGTGTCCCAGAAGCGCCGAGTTTTTATGGTTCGAAATAACATGTCAACTTCGAATGATGTGGATGGTCGCCGGTTCGTGCACGGGGTTCTCAGCCCGCTCATTGCAGTTGCATCCTCGCCTGAAGCGGACGCGATCGCTCAAGAGAACGGAATTCCGTCTATGAGCTTGCTGTTAGGCCCATTTGGTGTGAAGGACGTGAAAAGTAGAGGTGGGCAGCCGCATGCAACACAACGTCAGACAAGGTTAACCGGCCATGCAGTCAATGTTCGCGACGCCGCCGGCCATGCTTCGAGCTTTACTGGATTTGGCGTCCGCTTTGCCCCTCTCTCAGACCTGGTCGGCCCGTCTCTCGACTCTATCAGGCATGCCCTTGTTGCATCGGTGACATCGGAGGCGTCCAATCACTTCATAAAGTACCGGAACTACATTTGTAAATACAATGGCGCGTCGGAGCATGAGGCCTTCAATCACCCAGTGGCGTGCATGGTTGTTGGGTCGACGGCTTCGTCGGATCCTGTCGCAGAACTTGTTCGGCTTGGATCGTTACCCGCCACGGATCTGAAAAACAGTTTCATGGACCCCCAGATCTCTCTGAAATACTACGTTGTCCTGCATGATAAGACAGCGTCACCAAACATAGAGTTCGTTTAATTTTGTTGATTTTGACTGATAAATATCTTTAGCACTGAGGTCCTCTTGACGCAGATGAAGAAGCAGTTTGGATTGAGCTGCCGATTAATTGAAGTAAATTCTCGAAAAATGGAATCTGACGTCGAGTTTGACGTAGCCGGCGTTTGGCAAGAATATCTTGCCGAATGGCTGCCGTTGCTTGATTCGGGTGCCAATGATCGTTTTGAAGAAGTTTTCCGTGAAACTAGTTCAAGCAACTTGGGGAAATCAAGTGGGAATTTGACGACGACCGAAATGGAGGAAGCTGATTCTGTTTTGTCGGTATCTGAAAGCACTGTGTTGTCCAAGCCTGGTCAAATATTTCAAGCTTCTCACCGAACGTCAAGTTATGGAAGTTTTTTCACCGAAAAAGATGTTACTGCTTTTGAAATTTTGGTTAAAGAATTTGTTGTGCAGTTTTTATTGCCAAGTATGGAGCGAAGTGTTCAACATTGGAATGAGCAAGTTGGTGAGGAATTTCGCAAATTTGCGCTAAATATTGATTACAGGTGGCAAGCGCTCGTCGTGGTTTTGCTGGTCGTTTTTTGACAGCAAGTCGGCGATTTTTGGGAACAACGGCACCATCACCGGCAAAGTCCCCCGTTGGAAGCCTTCCCAATGATGAGCTACAAACCGCATATCCCCATACATCAGCTGAGCAAGTTTTACGAAAACTCGCAGATTACTCGTTCATGTTGAGAGACTACAAATTTGCGTACAGCATTTACGATAGCATCAAGAAGGACTTTCAAGGTCAGGAGAAAGGAATCAAGCATTTTGCTGGCGTGCAAGAAATGATTGCTTTGTGTGTTTTAATGAGCGACTCCGGTTTGCGTGGGAACATTGAGGCTCTCGCAGACAGTGCAATGACAAATTATCGTTCGGAAAAAATGAACATATATGCTATGCGTTCGATTTTACTCATTTGCGAAATTCTGAAGTCAAAAGAATCCTATAAGGATGCGAGCGCATTATATTTGAGAATGGTTGGAGAGGCAAGTAGTTCCGTGTTCGTCTCAAGATACCGTAACTTTTTGGCAGGACTCTGACCTTCGCAGTGCAGTTCTCCTTGAGCAGTCTGGTCTGTGTCATTCCAAAATCTCCCCTCCAGCAATGAAGAAGAACGCTTTTTTCATGACCATGGCTGCTGGCAGATTTTCAAAGTGTGGCCAGGTGAGTGTATCAGTGTTGGTACGGGGTCTGAATATATGGGAGTCCAGAAACAGCACGCTCTTCGATGCTTCACTTCTGCTCAAGCCATATATGAATCGATTCCATGGTCATTAATTCACGATCACAATAATTTTGCCATTGGACGTCTCGAATACCACCTAGGAGATCCTGTGGCAGCGTATGCCAGTTTTTCGAAACTCTTAACAGAAAACCGTCTTCAAACATTTGAAAGACAAAGCATGTTTCTTGAAGAGTTTCTTCACACGTACAAAGTATAATGATTGAATTTTCATATTAATTTGACTGAGTCTTAGACGATTGCCAAGCAAAAATCGATCCATGAGCTTGAAAATCTGCCTCAGCCGCCTTTTCCTGTTTTCAACCATCAATCGGTCACTGTCTCTCTCGTACAGACATTGCATGTGGGGCAATTAATGGCGGATGACGCAGTTTGGGATAAAATGGAGGCTGATTTAGTTGAAAACGGGTATAATTCCATGACTCTCACCCAAACGAAGTCATCGCGGCGACCAGTAAGGATTATGAAAGGTGTCCGTGATGGTGGAAACACCGTTTGTGCTGTAGGTGGTATGTTCCCGGCTCTCTTCCAGCAGACGCAAAAAACATGTTTAACAGAACCAGTTTTTGTCACTTTCGAAATCCGGAATCCACTGCACGTCAACTTGGATCTTAGTGATGTGACTCTAACAGCCTCATTTGTTGAATCCCGTCAAAAACGCGCCAATAATATGACGCCATCTGTGGAAATATCTGATTCAAGGCTTTGTCACCAATTTTTCGACGTGGAATATGTACCAAGTTTGACTATTGAAGCGAATGAAACTCGCCAGGTCAGCACTTTAGAAGCAGTATGTGGTTGTGGTCCCCAACTTTCTGTCGCAGGTTCAACTGAAAGTTTTCCCCAAATTCGAAGGGGAACTAAAAATTGAGGGATTGAAGGCAATCTTGCAGAATGCTATTCCATTATCCGTTAATTTTGAGAAACGTGGAAGAAGACTGAATGACACTCAAGCACAGCGCGGCGGGAAACCCGTGTATGCGGTTGACAATACCTTGAACCTGACGGTGACATCGCCAATGCCTGTACTAGACGTGTTGTTTCATAATTTTCCTTCCATTTTGCTGAATGGACAAGTTGAAAAATTTGTTGTTGAGATAAACAACAAAGGTCATCGCGGATTGAAGAATATGAAAGTCAAAATAAGCCATCCTTCGTTCTTCGAGATTGGATCCCCTGATCAAATTGATGCTGGCAGCTACGGTTAGTGCGGCGTCTTGCCTGTCTTTGAATGCTAGGCAACATATTTTGCTAGAAATCGCGGTTCGCGATTCGTTCACGTCGCAAGAATCAATAAGTATCTCAAACAAGATTATTGATGGGAGTATACAAGATATTCCATTGCCATCGACCGTGCTGGCACCCGGAACAACCACCCTCGTTCCGTTTTGGATACGGGGCGACAAAACTGGAAAGCATATCTTCCGTTTCTTGTTCGGCTATCAATCGAGTGACGAAAATGACAAAATTGGTTATCGGAAACTGCAATACAGCACTTCTTGTCAAGTTTATCCGTCTCTCAAAATAAATGCGTTCACAAGGCCCAGTGCAAGCTCTTTATCTGAGTTTGTGCTTGGCGTTGAAATTGAGAATATGCAGGGAGTTGATTTGAAGCTTCGTCAAATTTCGAGCCTGAGTCCTGGATGGAAGTTATTGTCTGCTTTTGACCAAAAACTGTTCGTGAGGGCATGGTTTATTTTTTCTTAAAATCATTTCAGGGCAGAGGAAGAGTTAATGGAAGTCAAAGGAAAGCAAACAACTTTTGCGTACTTCAAGTTCGCGCAGGCTGACCATAAACAGCCTTTATCACCAAGTCCAGAATCAACCACTACTGAAGCTGTTGTTAGCTATATAATTGGAGAAAATTTGCCATTATCACCAGCCGCAATGACTTTGAGAGTTTCAAACATTTCAATGGTAAGACTTATTTTGATTTTCTTAGGAACCAATCCATTTGGATAGGATTCACATCGGGTCCAGTGCAACTCGTTTCCTTTCAGCGCCTTTTCTCGGGAATCGCGAACTTCGTGGAAAAGTCAAAACCTGCAATCCAGCTACCCCTCCATTCCTGCTGCACATCTTCCTGACCTGTTCACTCTTTATTTGAGCGATGATGCAGATATTGTTTTATTTTGGGAGGCACCTCCGTTGCAGTCAGGTGGACCAGTTCGAATGGGCCATCACTTTATTATTGGTATAAATTTGGGTCTACAAGCCCCTTTGCAGCTTCTCGCAAGAATCGGCAAGAATGCCAGTAACCTGACTTTCGCTACAAGATCTATGTACGCTGCGACTGCTGCTGAACGGAAGACTCTTGTGGATAGTCTGGTAAAGACACGTGTTAAAGATGTGAGCCCACTCCGGTTGGTTTTGCGGAAAGAGGCTTGGTTTGAATCCAGTACATCTGGGAACCGTGACCATATCTTGAAGTTCGTTCCCTCTGTTTTTTGTTTTTTTTTTTGTTTTTTCTTTTTATTTTTTTCTTGACAACTTGTAGAAGCGAATGGATTATTGAACTCAAAGCTCATTTGCGTAATACTTCCTGGAGAAACCGAGTATCATATGTTCTTGAATTACCATCAAACGAAAGTAACACATCAATCGAAAACGATTTCACATGGATCCGACAGACGGTCTTCGAAGGGGAGCTGGATGAGGAGCAGGGAATTACAGTCAGTTTATTTGCTTGCTTTGGTAGAAGAGGAACTTTTGACGTCAACCGTTGGAGACTGACCGTCCGGGTTCTCTCGCGGGATGGGGAAGAAGGCGGGAACGGCGGTGTGATTTCTTCTTTTGTTCAGATTCCGAATCTCCCTTATTTCGTTGCGGTAAAGTGAGTAGCTGGGTCTAGCGGCGATCTGACTGGTGATTGGCACGAGTGAACGAGGTGGTTGCGAAATTTAAAAGCAAATTTTTTTGAGGAAAAATTGAGAGGAATTTTTGGGCGATCATCGCTGCAAGCCCGCATTCACAAACAACTGCGAAACTTTCAGCCACGATGGAGACAACTTCTGTGGCATCCGCTACTCGCCAGCGTCAATGTAAGTTCAGCTTCAACCTGCTCTGTGGCATAGGCAGCCCCTGCTTCTGAACTGACTTGACTTGATGTTACATCACCTGCAGACAACGCTGGCCGTGGGCTGAGGACTGTCGCCGACTTATTCGGTAAAGAACGCTATCCTTAGTAGATTGCTCCTTCCTTCCTTCGTTCCGTTCTACTTGCACTTCAATCAGAGCGGTCGGAATTAAAAAAAATAAACAGCGGCCGACGACAGCGCATTCTCGGGGCATCTAAGCATCCTTATTCCGTCCCGCGGCTGGGAGCGTCGGTTTTTCGTTCTGGCCGGGACGTCCATGTCTATGTTTGCTTCTGCGAACCATTCGGAGATGGTGATTGATGAGTTTCCGATGTCGCACTCGAGTGGCGTAGTGACGACATCTCTGCATACGTTCGCAGACGTGATGGCGTTTGAGATCGTGGAAAACGGTAGTTTGTGGATGTGAGTCCCTCTTGCATGTTTCAGGCACCCATCGGTCTTTTTTCGAGGTCAGACTCGCCGCGGGAACGCAGCATGCAAAGGATGCGTGGATCATGGCTATCCGGTTGTTTATTTCGCGCATATCGGCGCCGGCGCCGTTTGAGAGACAGTTTGTCCGGAGAGCCAGAACTGTTGACGGAGTACCGCGTCGGCCCATTCCAACTAGAAATGCTGAAAGCCTCAATACACAGCAGTTGGACATGAATTGGAGCCAATGGCAGGTTTGCGCATCCAATTTTTTTCATCCCTTATGTTAACCCTTTTTTTTTTGTCGAATAAAGGAGCCAACTTACGATTTCATTAACACGGATCCCTACGAGCACGGACCGTACACCAGTGTCCAATCAAAATACGAATCAATCAGTCTCAGCTCGACGTCAGATGACTCTCATCCTGAGCAAGCGATTTCCAGCAGTCAATCGGGAAGATATCCGTTAAATGGCTACGCTATGACTCCAAATAGCCACAGTCAGGGGTCTCAGGAGAGTAAGCGAGCTGGAATCCAGGGTGGTGGGATTTTTGGTGGCGCAGACGTCGACTCCATCACCGACAAGAAGAAAGTAAACCCGAAGGAGCGCAAGACTGATTTTGCAAGCTGGTTGAAGGAACTATACTGAATTTTGGTCAGCAGAAGGTGGATTTTGCGCCTTATTTTTGTGTGTACAGCATTTGCCGAATATTCTTTGACAAAAGAAACTTTTTTTCATGAACAAATTTCACTGCAAGCCATTGTACAATCACTTTCATCAAAATTTCAGTAAAGCTCCTTCAACCAACTCGCCAAATCGGTCTTCCGTTCCTTTTTGGATGATCCCAACCCGGAATCATTGTTTGCAAACTCATTTCCACCAGGTCTTTGATCCCTCGAATCAACTCCTGATGGTTTGCTTATGTGCTCCATTGCGGGAACAGCTGCATCTTGTTGGCTTGTTGAAGTCGGTGATGGCGCCAGATACATCTGCCATGACTCATATTGCACTGGAGAAGCAGATTCTCTGAATGCGGCCTGAGACATTGCGCGGTAAAGGTTCCTAGCTTTTCTCTCCGACTGCACCTTCGCCTAAAAAGGTGCTTCAGCATTCAGCAAATAATTTACAAAATACCTTTTCCTCCAGGCTCTTTAAGTAAGCTATTCGTTCTTGGGCGTAGGTTTCAGAGTTTTTCACAACTTTTTGCTCTTTAATCTGCGCAGTGGGCGCGGCGAGGCGAGGATTACGCACGGCATTGTAAAATATCTGCCGAGATGAAGGAGCGCGGGATATCTGCATCTGAATCATTACAATCCAGCTGTCCTTCGAGCTCTGGGAGGTAGTAGCCAGTCTACGGACGCAGATTTAAGCTCTCGCATATGAAAGGAAAGTAAGCTCACATCCATATGCGCCTTCCATCGACAATCTCAAACGCATGTTGGTTGCCGGAGAACCGAGAGGAATTCGGGACAACAACGGCAGAATTCGGAAACGAGAACGAATCCAATGCTATCTCGGGACTCGCGGAAGATGCAAACACAAACAGAGTGTTTGACGACAAGACTACAAAGCGTCGGAGAAAGTCCGTCTGTGCGCTTGTGGTGATCACATGGAGGTGGCCAGCAAAGGCACTTTCGTCCGCTGCACCGGACCGCAGAATATGCATCAGATGGTACGCACATCATACGATCAGGTTGACTACGGTACCCAATAGTTCGCCCACAGTCTTGGAGGTGGCTGCAAGCAAATCGTAAGCCGTAAGCTTCAAACTCCGATAACGTACGAGGATTCCGGCGCGGATCATCACCGAGAATATAGTTGATGTCTTCCACCATCGCTTCCATCGGTCGTTAATCTTTGTGCAGTTGACACGCCAATTAAAAGCTTTCTGATAGGGTCTTGGGCTCCAAAAATAAAACGAAATATTTTTTCTCAAAAACATCCAAAAATTTCCAGCAAATTTTCTCATTTGTCTCATGATTGGAAGTTGCTCAGGCAAAACGAGAAATGAGAATCAGCACTGCTTCAACCGATGGTGCTTCCTCCAGCATTGCTAGAGCTCGGTCAATTCGCGCCTCTCTCTTTTGCAGCTTTTCCAACTCACTTTCATTCAAACCGGTGCCACCACCAAATGGGTGCCCGCTGAAGTTCATACTCTGTCTGTTATTCGTCGAAGAGCGGCTCGAGCTAGGCTTGATAGATACTCTCTGTTTAAAAAGGTATTTTTCCGAATCATGCATAGTGGTTCTGGAGAGGTCGTCTGCAACCGAACGGCGCTTTTTGTCCTCATTCATCTTGTCAGGTGATTCAAACATTTTGAATGTGTCTGGGTCATTGCTTTGAGCTGTCGATTCTCGGTGCTTAAACGCGGCGTTTGCGTGTTCCGGGTTGACCGGTCTGGTTCTTGCAAGGAAATGCATGGCGGCAATATCTTCCCTGCCCTCGCGGAGCTGCAGTCTGAGATTCGACTCAGTATTCTCATCGGACAGGAGGTCCCTATTGACGAAGCGAGAAAGTCGTTGGACGATATCAGCGAATCGCTGCCAAACTGACACACGGACGGATGACTTTAACGCGACACGATCAATTCGCTGAGCTGCATGTTTTCTAATGCGAGCACGGACAGGATTCAGTGAATCGCGATCAACAAGTTCCTCGTCCGAAGCGGTGTCAGAGAAGTAACCGTCGCTGAAATCGGCAACGAGCCCGTCTGCCCTCTGTTGTGCCCGATACTGCATTTTGCGATATTTCTGAAAAGCCAAAACGGTATTTGCGAATGCATTCGACGACGGACGTCTAATTTCTCCAGTATCGGGAATTACATACAGTGCATCTAAATGCAGGTATTGTGTCAGTCCAAAAGATGCGACTCTATTCTGCTTTTTGTTAGCTTTGAATTTTTGGTATTGTCGGAAAATCCGACGAGCTCGAAAGATTCTATTAATTATGTTAAAAAATTTCGTAATAATAACATTTACCGTTGCAGGTGGACAACTACATCCAAGAAATGATGTCTTTTTTCATTTCTCAAAAATCGCCTCACTGTTCTCTGAATAACCACAATACGCTTCAAAATAATTGCAGCCGCTGATAGTGCCATAGCAACCACTACCATCCGCAATGGCTCAAGACATGTCTTGTGCTTGTCTGAGAATTTTAAATCAAGGCTTCCCGGTTCGGATGCGACTTCCGAGTCGCTTTCGCTACAGGACTCATCGCGCTGCGCCACTTTAGAAGTTCGTGGCGCGTGTGGTTCTTTTAAAGGCTTCCGCCGAATTCTTTTGTGTTTTACTTTTTTCTGAGAGATGGACTTTCTCGCTGGTGCAAGCTGCGGTATCACATCTTCCTGTGGGCTTACTGTATATCCATCAACATTTTCAAAGTTGACGAAGAGCAAGTGATCCAGATAATCTTGCAAAATAATGTCTTCTTCATGCATCCAAGGTGATTGCGCTTCCTCTGGTCTCGCGAAATTACTAAGAGGACGTTTCGCCTTTGGTTCCGACGGTGCGGAGCTGCCGCGTTTATTTTTTTCTTCAGATTTTGATTGATCTTCTAGTTTTCCAAAAGCGGGCTGATTGATCGATTGAGCAGCCTGCGATTGACGTGCTTCATCGGCATCAACAGCGTTGGCCGGATCCGTATCCAGCTGACTATCCAGGGGGAAGAGGGACTCATCAAGCCCACTGAGAGATAGTGTATTTATGATTGAGACCGGTTTTAGGGGCAAAGACCGCTTTACAGGTCGAAGACCAGAATTCACACGCTTGCTCGGAACTTTTTCTTTTGTCGCAGAAGAAGTACAACGCCGAGGTTTTTGTTCCAAGTTGCCAAATGTGTTGCCTGTGGCAGGATGGTGCAGTTCGGGAACTACATTCGAGGGTTGAACACTGAGAGAATCGTTGAGTTGAACAATCGAAACCTTTTTTGCGACTTCAACGTTGGTCTCGGAGTGAGCTCCAGCGCTAGTGGACATTATATTGTCGCGGAATTTCGTTTCAAGCAATCTCAGGAAGGCGCTCTTTGGACGAGATGAACCGCATCGGAATGCGACAGGATCTATCGAAGTATCCCCAGGAAGATCTATTCCCTGCTGAAAGGACGCAAGCGGTAACGGAGGTTTTCGTTTGCGTGTGGAACAATCGGCTGATTGCTGCTTGCGTGACACCACAAATGTTTTGCGTTCCGCGATATGTTCTGCAATACCATCCGCAACGCCAGAAAATTTTTCTTGTTCCACTCTAGAAGGTGTATCGTCTTCGAAGGGTTTCTCCGTCGCTTTACTTTGAACTGGCGCGGACCGTGTTAAACGTGTTTTTTGCACAGTATCATCCGGTGTTTGAAGCAATTTCAAAAACCTGTCGCTTGTAGATTCAAGAATTGCGTCAGGTTTCTGGCTCTCGTTCCACACGAAGTTGTGAGTGAATATCAGATTTCGCTGGAGAAATTTTGTTGCAGACACGGAATTTGGCGGATTTTGCTGGTTCAAGAAATCGAGCTGCTGGTTGAGACTGATTTTCGAAAATTTTGACTCCTTCACCAATCTGGGAACACGGCTGCTTTGAACTGAAATTTCTTTATTCGGAGGAAATTTTTTGATAGGAGCGTAATTTACTTCTCCCTGCAAATAAATTAAGTTCGCTATAGTAATCTTTTAACATACGGTGGGATCATCAATTCGTTTCTTAACGGGCTTTTTCGATTTCGGTTTAATGAGTTTTGTGTCAGCGGAAATTGTGTCAGCGGAAATTTCAAAAGCTGCTGAAGCTGGTGATGGAATCTGATTGGAAGCGACAGATGCGCATTCGCGCTTTGTTTCGCCGACCTGAAAATTACTTTGCCATTTTCTCAAGGTGGAAACATCAGGAAGTTCCGTGCAAGTCAACTGTGGCTCCGAATTAAATTTTTTGCTAAGAGCGGTCTGGGGATCGAAATGTTAAGTTCGAACGAAGGAAATGGACAGCCCGAAACCTTAGTTTTGTTGTGAAGCATTTTCAGTTTGGGCCCACGTTGAGGGGGAGCCGAGCATAGGCCAGCTTCATCTTCGCAAGCTGACACACGTCCATTAGATCTCATGAAGAACGCGCGAAGGGTTATGATAGCGGCATTAGTGTCCTTATCCAAGCTTCTTGAAGCTGACTGTCGTTTAGTAAAGATGTGTTTTGATGTTGCCCGAATCGATCTTTGCGATTGCAAGGAGACCTGTGAAGAGCTAACAGTGTTTTGCAGCGCATCAGAAGCACCGTATGGGACAAAGATTGTCTCAGCGATCGACATTTATTAAATAGCTCTCCCAGATGTCGTGTCCCACCGCTTGCATGGCGATTGTTGCCTCTACTTTTCAATTTTGGCCGTGTAGAATGCTGCTGCCGGTAGAGTACGATTGTGTTGTAATCAAAGATGGCAGTGGACTCTTCGAATTGTGCTTCTTTTCCACGTCGTCGGAAACCTTCTTGGTCTGTGATCGGTCCTTTATGATCCTGTGTTTCTTAGTTCATGGCTGTGATCGGAAAAAATAAACTGAATTTTTTGTAGGAAAGCAATGCTATAAGGCTCGTGAAGCGGTAGCAGTGATTCCCGTGAGGGCGCCGTGAGGGGGCGATATTTTGGCCCTCCTTTTTCACAATGATCGCATCGTATTTAATGATTGCCCGAAAGGCTGGTTTCAGACAGGCAATAAATCCATGCCAGATCTCATGAACAAAAATTTGTTGTGATGCATGGCGTGGCCAAAAGTTTCTATTTTAAAGGCACCCGAGACCGAAGATGTTTTTGGTAACTTGTTTTATTGCTCGGAAGATACTTTCTGCCCAGATATGGACACTAAGTTGATGCAATACCGGTTCCCCTTTCTGTCAGGAATATTGTGCCCAAGATGCGTGCCTGCAGTGCTGACACATTCGCCATCGCCAACGACTCTCACATTATCCCAAACAACTTCTTGGTCTCGGAAGCTAGGCCATCCATGGCTTTTGCTTTCCTGTAAAAACTCATCAAACGATCGCCCAATGGGCGCGCGGAAGAGTGGTTTTCCAGTGATTGGGTCGTAGTAAGTGGTTGCTTCTGTCTTCGAGACGGAGTCAAGCCACTGGGTCTGCAGGAAGTAGCCAGAGTGCTCCGCGTAGTGTCTGTTGAAGCAGCAGATTCTGTTTGTGACTTCGTAAGACACACCGAAGAGCAGGTCTTTCATAGGAGGGACAGCGCAGGATCCGTTTTCCTTCTTGTCCATAATCGATTCATCACCGATAACGGGAAATCCGTCGAAGTTCGGACGTGCGGAGAGTTCGTTTGGCGCGCATCCGGTGGCGGTGCAGTAGTTCTGCCCAGGTGTCAGTCGGCGAGGAGGCTCAACACGGACCAACCTGATCGTCCATGGGAGTGGCCGGGCTCGACTTTTTCATGAAGCTGAACATAGCGGCTGAGGGTTTTCGCGATGCTGGAGTTTTGAGAATGAATGTTCGGGATAGGGCGATGGTCAATTTTAAAGGATTTTGCTGCATTTCGAATGCAATTGTAGCCCAGCACCGAACATTCATTCGAATTCGAAATGTCAATTCAAACGGGTCTCAATAGTTAAACACCACTATCTTTCTGCAAGAATTCGAGGGAGTCCAGGTAAGCCACAACATCCGGCATGTCCGACACCTGCGCGACTCTGCGGCCCCAGCCGTCCCGCGCTTCAGGATCCACGGCCCCAGTCTCGACGAGTAATCGTACGCAATCGAGTGAGCGCTGACACGCAACACCGAGAAGAAACGAATCGAGAAAGGAGACATCTACTTTTGCATGTGCAAGCAGAACGGCGAGGCCGGCAGCGTCTGCGTTGACTGTACACGCATATGCGCAAGCAAATCCGGCGGGTAAGTAATATTGGGTGGGAGGTCGCGCAAGTTCGTTGATGATCCAAACGAGAGAACTGTTGGAGGACCACGGTGCACATGTGAATGCCATTGCTTTCAGGTAAAGCAACATATCAGCAGACATATCCGCGACAGCGACCAGCGCTTCAATTAGAACTGTAGCAGAGGATGCTGTTGATGAAGGAGACAGGAGCGGCGCTGGGCAGAGCGTACTGTTAAACCTGGGCACCAACTTCACTGGCACCTTCAGTGATTGCAGTTGTACAGCCGATGAAACTCGGCCGAGCATAAGGCCTTCGAGAGTATCTTCTGTAGTGGTATCATCCTCCACTATCAGTCCATCCTCACGCACCGGCGGTGGCATGCGGCAGACGTCTAGTAATACATGGGTCAAGTAGAGAGTGTCCAGCTTCCCAGACAGCCGTACAACAATGTTTGCAGCGGCACCATAATCCCGGAAGCCGACCTGTGCAAAAGCATCAGTTACACGAGTCCAGCATTGCTTGTACCGAACTGCGGTGTCGAGGGCGGTTTGCAAATCGACGCAGCAACGCAGGATCCAGTTTGCACGAACACTGTGCATGCTACACCACAACGTATGCAGACGGCGGCACGTGTGCGTCAGCCTTGTGACATCTGGTGTCACTTCCAGCAGTCGCAGGGCGACGACCTCGGGCAAGGCCAAGATCATGATTGAGTTCTGCGGCTTCTGGAAGTAGCGATCGTACTCCTACCACAATCCACTGCAACCAACAAAACAACTACAAATTCGCTCGCAGTGCACAGTGCAAGCACCTCGCGCGGGGTACATTCTGGTGCGCGGTACGAAAATTCGCGAAGGAACTTCTGCGCAACACCCACGCAGTTCGTTTTTGCACCATAGGTCCATTTTGCGAGCTTCTTACTAGCAGATGGACACGTTTTGATTGAGAATTGGATCAGAAACATTCGAGATTTTCAGAGAATGTGCCACGCTACTCTTTCCGAATGACTAACGAAGGATCGAGACACCACAAACTGGTCGAATTGAAGTATGTTGTTCGCTTTTCCTTCTAGAATCTCACCAAAAACAATTTTCAAAACGGTGGTGCAGCAGTGCCATGATGTTTCAAAGATTGGCAGTGTGCAGAAAAGCAGGATGGAGTCGCACAATAGAGTTGGCACTTCCTCGAGTTCATGCGCTGATGTTTAACCCCCCCACCCGGTGATCTCAAGAAACTCAGTGTGAACTTGAAGGGAGAGACCAAGGACTTGATTCATTCATTCTTTGTACCCAAAGTAACCTTTCTCTGTGTCGTAAGTTGCCTGGTCAAAAGAGGTGAATGAAAGTCTTCCTTAATGCCTCAAGCGAGAATGAGTTTTCATTTTGGTTGTCAAATATTGGAAGTGGCGTCCCTGCATGATAAATGAATAATGTTGACATCAGGAATTTTTGCCCGCTCATTTCTGAATGCGCTTTGGCGGGACAAGGCGAAAAACACACATGCAGCTGTCGCACCTGTCAAGGGCCAAACTCTTTGTACTTGCTGCAGCATCTGCCGCTGCTGTTGATGTCGCTACGCCGCCACAGAACTCTCAGGTCATTTAAAGAGGTTATGAACACCAATCTCACAAATTTTCAGTATGCACAGGGATCGCAGGTTTTTTCCACGTACCACCTCTCGGACTCGCTATCATCAGGGTCGAAGGATGTATATGTATACATAGAGCCAAACCACATTCTCGTCCACGAGCTGCATGCGCCAATTGCTGCATTCATCGATTCCTTCAGCTTCGTTGCGCCGGTGAACCCCGGCCCGTTCACCCTCGTTTTCTACGACATGCAGATTGCGGGCGCGCTCCAAATTCCGTTTGTCAGTGTCACCAATGTGCAACTGGAGACTGTGACTAATACGCCGGATTGTCCTGGCTTTTATGGATGCTGAATAAATATAACTTATAGTGCGCTCAACCCCTCGGTGCAGAGCAACTATCATCAGAAAGAAAAAAAGTGGCGACACGTGTCTGCACAGTTCCTCACACGCTGATGCCAGGTCCTTCAGGAATCTCTGTCAAGATTGCTAATCCGCCCTTGTCTTGTTTTACTGCAATCCGTACAATTGACGGGGACGCGTTCGACCCTGAACCGGAGCTGTACAGCGCATGTTGGACACTGATCCACCTGTGTGCCCAGACTTGACTCCCTGTCAATTGACGAACGTGAGCGCGTGCTTACTCAAAAGAGTCAAAATGAAAGAAGTCTAAACGGAATCGAAGATACGGAGATGTGATGACAGCACCATTCGTCATATTTTGACTTCCGGACGGAAACCGGTAGGATTTTTTCATATTCGGGTTGTCATAGCTCGCAGAGGACTGGAACGTCAATGAAGCTTTGCAAAGGCGGTATCGTCAAAATGCACGGCTACTGATAGAAACCACGAAAACAACGTGCAGCAGAGACTTTGCACACGCTCGTAGTTTCTTCCGAACCCAGTAAGGCTGACGGTCAAGCTACGCTGCATGATTTCTCATGATCACTCGGGCTGGGAGCGCGTGCCACTCTTCAGCGTACGTGCGGTGCGCTGTCTTCCTTATTCTTGTTTGCACAAACAGGCCATCACACACTAAAGGCAATTAGTTGCGGCGAATCTGGATGGGCAGGCAGATGTCGTCCGCAGCCTGGTAGTTGTTTGAATAAAACATGTTGGAATCAAAAGTTTAACAAAAAGGTTTCTGCTTAAATGGGTGTGTTATGGCCGCATAATCCTCCTGCGATTAATTCACCTTTGTACAGGCGCCACCGAGAGTAAAGTTGCTTTCCGAAAGGGTGTGTACGCGCTCAAAACGGGCAAGACCGAATCCGTGCGTATTTTTTCTGTGTAACAGACAGTACTCGTAACACCGACAAACACCAACTCGAACACAGGGTGCACCCGTTGACGAAGCGTATATCAATGAATTTGTGCGTCTGCCTTCGCCTGACTCCGCCGAAGACATTTTCAACTTCCTTTCGCCGAAGGACATCCGAGCAATCAGAGATAGTGACCATTCAGATCTATTCGCAGCTCTGATCCGGTGTGTGTCGAGTACTGTTATTGACGCGGCAGCTGCGGGCGCCGTTGCCAATTTGTCGAAGCTCACAAATTGTGTACGAATCCTCACGCGTGTCCTACCGTTTGTCTTTGAAATCGACGGTCTTGAGAATTCTTTATTTTGGGGTACGATTTGAAGACATCATGCGTTGTACTTATTTGTTTTTTTCTTCGGGCGGTTTATTTGACTCTTTTTTCCATTAGGATCTGTTGATTCTGCGAGTTCTCTCGGCGCAAAACTTACACTAGCTACTATTGAATTGTTTTTTGTGAAAGCCTACACCCTGCCGCCGACTTCAACAACGGCCATTTGGGCCCACGGCATCGGATGTTCGACCTATCCTTCGCAGTCGCTCGCTTCTACGCATGCGCGCATTGACATGCTGCGACTGCTGCAAACACTCCTGTCAACCCGAATGTTTGTGTTTTGGCCTGTTTTGCTCAGAAATGAATTGCAGTCTGCAGGTATACTCCGCCAGAGTCGATTCATAACACCCAGTCGCGATTCTCGAGTGTAATCGCAACTGCCCTTCCACTTTGGCTTGCGCAAAATCTATACGCTTCGTTGGTGAATACGACATGTCTGTATGACCCAGCTGTGGAGCGTGGCGTAGTGGCCTCCCTGATTCCCTACAATCACATGGT
Source organism: Entophlyctis luteolus (assembly GCA_027604725.1). NCBI lineage: Eukaryota > Fungi > Chytridiomycota > Chytridiomycetes > Chytridiales > Chytriomycetaceae > Entophlyctis > Entophlyctis luteolus. The sequence goes on from JADHYT010000181.1 coordinate 18,544, forward strand.
ATTTGGCGATGGATTCGCCGGTCTTGGGGAGCAATACGTATGCTTATGCTGCCAGGTGTTTGTGGCGCTTGTGGATCTTGGCGCGTTCACAAGAATATCGTCATGGGCTGGCGGCGAAATCTTGCTCAAAATTTCCGAAGAAGTCAGTGCGGATCCTTCTGGTACTTTGAAGGAAAATGATTCGACGGAAAGCGTAGAAGTGATTGAAGCAGCCGAAGTTGACTCATCTGCGGAAGTCGAGTGGGAGAATTATCCTTCCCAAAATGGCCAAGAAAGTCAAGAACCACAAGAAGGCCTGAAAGAAAAAAAGAAAACGAAGAAAGAAAAAACTCTTGATGCTAATGGGCAAGTTGTCAAAAAGAAAAAAAAGGAAAGAACTGGAAGCAGCGAAAAAAAGGAGAAGAAGGAAAAGAAGAAAAAGGAGAAGTCATCACTCGCGCAAAGCCCGGAATCTTCAATCACTGAAGCTGTCGAAGTTCAACTAGATGAAATTCCCACGGATGAATTAAAAATTGAAGGTCCAAACAACGAAGACAAACTTCAGGAAGAGGACTTCGCAGTTCCAGAACAGACGCCTCCTGATTCGGTAAGTGCATCTTTTTTTATCTCGTTAATATCCTCCGAAGGCACTATTGGGAAATAACGACTTTCGACACTTTGTTTCTCAAGTACATGAAAAAGAGGATTTGGAGTTTGTATGGAATGGAGTTGTTCGTTTGCTCAGAAATCCACTTGAGGTCTGCGGCAATCCTTAAAGCTAGAATCTCAAGCAGTAACACAGGCATCGGCGACACTTCTCCCCGGATCGACCAAAAAAGCGAGCATTCATATTGAAGCAATGATGCTTTTTTGGAAGTTCTATGAGTTGAATAAGGTGGGGTCACGGGGTCGTCCTTTTTCTTCTAACAAGTTCGTTCAGGATTTTGCTTCTCTCGTAGTAGAATCCGAGAAGGCGATTCCCCTCACAACTTCGCTGGTTTACTTTTTGACAGAGACCAAGTCAAATCCAAGTTTGAAGTCCTGTGTTTTTCAAACTCTTAGTCAACTTAATCAGATGAAATCGGCTTGACCCGTATGGCAACGTTCTTGCTTCATATTCTATCACAAGAGCGTTCTTATGCGATTCAACTCAACGCACCTTTTGTGGCATCAGTTGCGTCGGCATCTGCGTCGAATCTCCCTTTATTCTCCAACGGCTCTTGGGCTGATTTTCTGGTTCTGTCCATCCATTCAGTGATAACGACAACAATGCAAAGCCCTGTTTCCACCTTGCATGAAGCCATGCTTATGACGATCGCAAACATGGGAGCGTACTGGAAATCGCTAAGCGTCGTGACCGTCAACAAAATGATGGGCCTGTTCGGAGTTATCAGCGGACCGGCGTTTCTGCTCGCGAAGGAAGAGAACCATCGACTCGTATTTTATTTAGTGGACTTTTTGAGCATGCTGATTGGGTACCAAGCTGCAAGTTCGTTTATTGTGACCTCAGCTCTTTTAACTGACTTTTTGTTTTCAGAAAACGCTCAATTGGTATACGCGCTTGTTCGCAACCGGGAAAAGATTCACGCACTGGAGAACTTGACTTTTTCCGATGCAATAATGCAAGTTGCTAAGATTCGAGAAGCCAAAGCGAAAGCGCGGGCAGTCGCAGTAAATGAGGATGGCAAAGCGCTTGTTCCAGACGAAGCTAAAGAAAGATTTCAGCCGACCGTGAATTGGGTGAGTTTCTGAAGTCACGTCTCTTGCGCTGCTAGAAATCACTATTTAGTTCACCTACTGGAAGTCTCATCTTCGCTTGACGATCTTATTGTCACTAGTTGATGCACTGCATCCGAAACTAGAGCAGTTGTATATCAAGACGCAGTCCAACGATGACCGCACCGCGATTGCCTACATCGAAAGTGGGACACTCGTAGGAATTCTTGCTTCGCCGCCGCCGCTCTTTACACGGAAGTTCATGTATACGGAGGCAGTGCGAGCGTGGTTCACAAGCTATATGTGGGGGAATTCTTTCATCAAATGTGCCAACCCAAGCAGTGGGGGTGCAGAAGTGATAAAGTATTGCCCGAGCATCTGGACAGGGACCGAAGTCAAGTTGTTCAGCGTCAGGATGTTAGACGAATGAGTCTGTTTTGAATAAAGGGCGTTTTTGCTCAAAGTGATTTTCTATTGTTATAGAACAAAGGCCAGCATTTAGGACAACGTTATGAACAGCAGCGATTCAGGACAAAACCAATCGCCATTCGTTGTCGAAGCGCAAATAGTCGGATATTGCGCTGCGAATGTTGCAGCTGTTGTTATCGTTGCTATGATTTTCTTTGTCACTGTCTTCGAGAGTTATTCAAGCGAAGAAATACTTCAAGAGCCAAAGTTCGACATCAAAAATACATTAACATCAATCAACAAAATATTATTGCTGATGGGATTAAGCGTCATTGTAATTGAAATTACCAACGTAATATACGTTCTCGGGTACCCGTTTTCGCATATCGTAATGTTCTCCTTCGTGGCGACATTTGAAGTTTGCTATATCGCATATTCGTGGAAACGGAGCTCGGAAATATTTCGATACGCGTTTCCACAGTTGTTCAGCCTGATGAAATGGGCGGTCTGGCTGTCGCCCTTTATCCTATATCTGCAAGTAATCCCGCAAGCCATCGACTTCATTCAAAATCCACAATGGTCAATACAACCTCCCGCGACAGGTGCAGGACCAGGTGCAGGACCTCCACCGCCAGGCCAGCCACAAAATTCTCCAGTCGGGCCCCCACCACCCGGAAATGCAGGGCCAAATTATTTCATTCTTTTCTTTCCCGCTGCTTCAGGTTGCTTTTCGGTGCTTTACGATATTCTCTTTCTGTACGCATTCATGTACTACATTCATAAGAATCGTAAAAACTCGGAGGTCGACATGAAATTTCAAATTATATCTGTGTATGGAGCGATTGCATGCTTCTTTAGCCTTCTAACAGTAGTCTTATACTTCTTGAGTTTCACGGGAACAACAATTGATCAGTCATCAAAATTCTATTCGTCAGCATTTGGAGCACTACCGATGCCATTCATAACCCTTTGCTTCATGAAGCTGGCGACATTTTGGAATCAAACCAATGAGCGATCCAAAATGTCCGAGTTAATTCGGACACGGGGGAAATCAAGAGATTTTCTTCGGCCCCAAACCACGATGAAGACCCAGCACAGCCATATTTCATCAGTTCGTTCAAAAAGCGTGCAAAGAAGTTTTAGCCATTTGGATCAATCTCTTACTTAGGCTTTCTGCACATGAAGTCCGAACCGAAATGTAAAAGATGATGTTGTGCGTATTTGCACACCTTTTCAGCAATGGTCAAAATCCTTCTTCTTTTGTTCAAGGTCACTGAAAGATATAAGTGCCGTTTGTTTTTGCGAATTATTTTTTCATTGAAACGTCTATTTTCCTGGAGGATTTAAAATAAAAATTTTCAACATCATGGTACTCTTAGCAAAAATGTTCACGATCGCGGTGCGGTTAAATGCACTGTCGCTCTCAATATACAGACGGGAAAGTAGTCCCAAGTTCATTTGTATCGATTGCAGTTAAAACATTCGCAAAAAAGGACCTGTGGCTAATACCCAAGGTGATAATAAAGACTCCGAGAGATCTCCTTTAACGTTGACGAGCCTCAGATTTCTTCTTTTGAAAATAAAAAAAGAATTTTCTATTCGGCTTCTCGGTTTGAAAAAGTGAGGCCAGACAATGGTACAAAAACAAAGAAATCGTGAAAAACGAAATCGTCATGTCAGCAGATAATTCCACCAATATCCAAGATACACAAGCTCAAGTTAATCAAATGGATGTACTTAGATACTGTTTGATAATCGTGACCTCGTTCGTTGTTATCTGTGTTATACTGCTTGTTTCGTTGTTCGAGTCGTACTCGAGTGACGACGATCTCGAAGAAAGACCGCGATTTCACAGAAAAGCGTTATTCACACCGTTTAATCGGAACTTGCTTGGCATTGGAATCAGCGCCGTCGGGATCCAGTTGTGCAACGTGCTGCACACTACGGACAATGATTTTGCTGGTTCTTCAATTTTGCTCTTTTTCTTGGTTGCGAGTTTCGAAGCCTGTTACGTTGCGTATTCGTGGCGAAGAGGCTCTGAAATATTTCGATCCGTCTTTCCATCAATTTTTCCGATGATGCAATGGACTGTTTTCGGATCGCCGGTGATATTGTACTTGCAAGTCTTACCTGCAGTGATCTTGCAGTGGGAAAAGCCCGATGAAGCGAGAAATCCAATTTCATCACTTCCAGCAGACTGGGATAATACGAGCAGCTATCTGGCGTTTGCAAATATTATTTCTTCTGTTGCCGGAGCATTTGCGTTTGTTTTCAATGTTTTTTTCCTCCTCGCATTCATTTACTACGTGAGACAGAACAAGGAAAGCACAAAAAAAGATTCTAAATTGTCAATAATCGCGAGATATGGAATTTTGAGCTGTTGCTTGAGCCTATTGACGTTTTTAACTTATTTGCTGGACTTTTTGATGCCGAGTGAAGCTTCGTCAGAATATTTCTTTTCGCTGTGTACAGAAATGTCGTCTGTGTTCATTTCCTTGTGCTTCATGAAAATTGTGCTCTATTGGAACAGACTGAATGAGAATGCGAATATGACTCAACAATTGGCGAAGGGCACCAGTGGAATGCGACTATAGGGAAGGGGGTGACCCAAAGTGCGTTTAATTGAGAATAAATGGCCTACGTCCATGCGAACTTGGCTTCTTTCCTTTTGAGGTACACGGCAAGTATCCATGAGAGGATGCGAAAGAGTTCGTGAAGTGGCAGACAATTAACATATGTAAAGTTTGAGGAAAGTCTGCAATTCAACGATGGAAGTAAGTCAAAGACATAGATGTGAAGAGCGACGAGAACTGTATCCATGCATCGCAGATCGATAAGCCAATGACAAAAATCTGTGTCTGCCAAGGTTAGAGTATGTGGGCGAACCTGCAGATACTTACTTGCAGAATTCAAATATCGCTCTCAAAAGGCGATAACCGGATCTGGTATAAACCGACGGCCTGAAAACAAAGACATCAAATCAACTAACTTCGGTATCGCGTACCTTGTATCACAGACCTACTAGGTCTGAAGTTCTTGCGCCACATTAATCGTCGCGTCTCGGAGGTATAACGCGGACTTTCACGCAAACGGACTTATCCCCCTTTTCAATTTTCTGTCAGTCTGTTCTGAGGATTTACGTCATAAAATTCGTGGTACACAGTGGTGTAGACCTTTTTGATGGTTCTCAAAACATTTACGTGGCAATATCTGAAACGGCCATAAATAAAAGCCGTCTTGAACCCTTATACCAAGGAGACTGTCGTGCAAAACCAAACAAAACTTCGAACGGTTTCGGGGACAAAAAGACTTTCTCAAGTCAAGCCGAATTTTTGTCAAACGAACACTACACCACTCATTACATTTATGCGATCGTTCAGAAAATTCGTCGAGTGAAAAAAAATGAAAAGAAATCAAATACAATACCAAGAAAAAATCCAAAAACTTGCACAGCTAATTACGATACCGCAAATAGGAACAATAATCAGCAGGAAATAGAAACAAAACAATAGGATAAAAGCACTGCTTCAAGAACACAGTCGCGACGTGCTCATTATTGCACCAGTTGTGTGCAAGAACGGAAATTTACAAATCGCGAAAACGATAAACTGCAGGACTTTCGTGGTCCATAAGTACGAGAACATGGATATCGATGCAAAGAAGGATATTTCTTACGCAGATCGATTTCAACGCCAGGAAATTTGTTTTGGCAGTGCATTCAATTATGATTGTTTCGTCAAGGAAAAGAGAAAGCCAGCAAAAAAATAACAGTCAATAGTCATCGAAACAACCACCGCACAACACGCTACTCTTTGCTCTTAGAACCCAGATATTCGACATAGACACCGTGGTCTCCGAAGGGTCTGGATGTTGCCGAAAGAAAGGAAAATCTTAGTTCAAAACAGAAAAGCACACAGCCAAAGACCTATCGCCCAGTAGTTCAATCATGTCTTCACGGCTCAAGACCTCTTTCTCCAGCAACCGCTGGGCCACGACCTCAACCTGTTCGCGCTTCTCCTGCAGCAGTGCGGTGGTGCGATTGTAAGCAAATGCGACGAGTTTGCGAACTTCGTCGTCGATCATGCGAGCGGTTTCTTCGCTGTACGGCTTTGTGAACTGGTTCTCCTGGTCTGGGCGGCCGAAGGACAGCTGTCCGATTTTGTCGTTCATACCGTAAGTGGTAACCTGGGCGTACGCCATCTTGGCAACTTTTTGCAAGTCGTCGCTGGCACCGGTGGTGATGCTGTTAAAGATCATTTTCTCGGAGACGCGGCCGCCGAGTGTCATGCACATCATATCGAGGAACTGCTCGGTGCTCTGGAGGTGCTGGTCTTGAGGCAGGTACTGAGCGTAGCCAAGAGCGGCGGAGCCGCGCGGGATAATGGATACTTTAAGAAGCGGGTTTGCGTGCTCAAGGAACCATCCCGCGACAGCGTGTCCCGCTTCGTGATAAGCAACGATTTTCTTTTCCGAAGGCGAGAGCACCTTAGACTTCTTTTCGAGACCCCCAATGACTCGTTCAATGGCCTGCTCAAAGTGCTTTTCTTCGACCGTGGTGCTGTTGTTGCGCGCGGCTATAAGGGCGGCTTCATTGCATACGTTGTGAATATCGGCACCAGCGAAACCGGGCGTCAAGGCAGACAGCTTCTTGCTGAGACGATCAATGTCCTCATCCGTTTTGATTGGCCGCAGGTGTACTTTGAAAATGTCCACACGTCCTTTAATGTCTGGTCGGTCGATAGAAATGTGGCGATCGAAGCGTCCAGGACGCAGCAGCGCGGGATCAAGCACATCCGGACGGTTTGTGCCAGCCAACACAACGACATGTTCGCTGCTTCCAAAACCATCCATTTCAACAAGCAACTGATTCAAAGTGCTTTCGCGTTCATCGTTTCCGCCAGTCATTCCGCCTCTTCCACGCGCTTTGCCGATGGCATCAATTTCGTCAATGAAGATAATTGCGGGTGCCATCTTTTTGGCAGTTGCAAAAAGATCGCGCACACGTGAAGAGCCAACACCGACGAACATTTCGACGAATTCGGACCCAGAAACAGACAAAAATGCAACTCCTGCTTCTCCTGCGGTCGCCTTTGCCAGAAGAGTTTTTCCTGTTCCAGGGGGGCCAGAAAGGACCGCACCCTTCGGAATTTTGGCTCCCAGTTGCTCGAATCGTTCAGGATCTTTCAGGAATTTCACCTAGAAGAATCCAAAATAGTATGTGAAAAACGAAACCAACTAAACGGAATCTTACAAATTCCATTATTTCGACTTTCGCTTCGTCCATTCCAGCAACATCTTTGAACTTGACTTGAACGTCAGTTTCTTGGTTAAACAGTTTCGCTCTACTCTTGCCAATACCAAAGATGCCCTGGCCTCCACCAGCACCGCCACCAGCCCCACCAGTTCTTCGGGTCATCCAGAGAAGGCCACCAAGGAGAAGCAAAGTCGGTGCGAAATTCACAATAATGTTGACCCAGGAGGTCTCGTTGACGAAGGAGACAGGAATTCGCTCCTTCGACGGGATACCGAGTTCACGCTGGGCAAGTTCGAGATTCCGCTCAAAGGACTCCACGGACCCGATGGAGAAGAAGTATGAGGCATTGTTGGCGCGCATAGGTGCGTCGGGGCGCAGAAAGACTCGCACGATGGACCTATTGACAACCTGCAGCGATTCCACATGCCCCTTATCGAGCATCTCGACCCGGAACTGGTGCCAGGTGATCGGCTCACTCTGGGATTGGGCGGACAGGAGGTATAAGAGGAGCACGGCAGTGGATGCCGCGTAGTACAAATGCTGCGCGTTGATCTTGAATGAGAAGATCTCGATATGCTCAGGTTGCGGTTGAGACGAGTTCTTTCTCTTCTCTTTACGAATGAAGAACGCGTCAATCAGCGGCATGAACTTGCAAAACAAGTTACTCAACTGCGCTGCGGCTGTTCCTTATCACCGTCATTCTTGTCCTTGTTACTATAACCATTGTCGTCCTCGTCGTCATTGCCACTGCTGCTGTTTTGCGTCTTTTGCTGCTTATTCCTTTCACTATCTTCGCGCGAAGACGGCGTTGCTGCCTGAGATGGCTTCTGGGGGCTCTGTCCGGGATCTTTATAGAAGTTACCGAAGCCTTTCGGGGGCGGCGGAGAGTCCTTGTCGAGCGCGCGCGGGGATGACCATAAGCCGCGTTGCGCCGGAAGCAGCAGGGGCGACACACGCAGAATAGACGCGGAGGAGGCTACTAACACGGTGCGGGCCATCCAGCTGCGGGTTGGACCGCCCGCTGCGGCGGCGAAGGCGGCCGAGACAAGTGCCCGCCGCATTCAGTGACGTGTGTTTCTTTTCGATTGGAAATTCAACTTTTGCCGTCGCGGATGCGAATATTGCGCATGAATTCTAATCTGAATGCTGATTGCGATGCCCAACGTATCCCGCCTGAGCACGATTCCAGCTGCGGCGTTGACTCTGGCTGGTGATTGAAATGCAGCCTAGCAATGGTCTGTCCGGGAAGCTCGACACACCAATCCCAAATGTTCATAACTATTGTCATGGTCTTGCAGACGCCGCTTCTTATAGTTTCCTTGTGCAGTTACTTGAGGCTCTCTTTTTTTCTAAGATCGACCATGAAAAATTGGATTTTTCGAAATGTCAAACTGCACAAAAAGAGTATAGAAGTGGAAAAAGCATTCGCCTAAGACGTCGACTTTGCGATCAACTGAAGACTTGTTTCATTAAACAGAGTAAACGTGTCCGTATATTCACAATCCACCCGCACTCTCAAAGAAACGAAGAACTAGACCGCTGGAGCACGCCAAGTAACGAGCCGCTTCCAATAAGTTGTGCCTCTTTCTTTCTGTCTCTGGAATCAACTTTGTTTTTGTCGGAAATTGCATTGCTCTGCGATCGCCGACTACCATTGCTCCAATTTTTTGCGCGTTCGCCCACTAGAAACGCGCCGCTTCCGACGCTTGCCGAATTTCCTCTGCGCACAGGCAATGGAACAGAATCAAGTCCACCAGCAGTGCCGCGACTCAGTGGGACACCGCCATTTGCTGCGATGACATCACTTTTGAGTTTTGCTAGGGTTGCTGGGGATTTGCTTGGTCGCGACTTCGCAGGCTTGCTGGTAATGAAGGCGTTTGACAGTGCCGCTTTGGCATGCAGACCAACGACAGAAGATCGACCGGAATTCACGGGAATCATGCGGGAGGTCTTTTGAGTTTCAGTTACGATGACGATGATATCAAGTTGATCACTCTTACATATTTCATTGAATGCACTTGGTCGCCTTCAGGTATCTTCTGAAATGATACCATATTTGACCTTCGAATAAGCTTGCTTATCTCAAAGGTTTCGTAAGCTGTGATGACTCTTTCGTCAGCAACCTGACTTTTGGCATCTTCTGCGTCGTCATCTGCCAGTATTTTCCGAGATTTTTTCGTTTTGATATCATCGTAGTCATCGTCCTCAATAATAGCCGAAAGCCCAATTATTGAGCGCTAAAATGCATTTGTCGTTATATCGACCTTTGACAAGCAGAGCCGTCTAACCTTTTTTCGAACACTGATAGCGTCTTCATCCAGAGAGCCATCAAAGCTTCCTTCGCGATCTTGAGCAGAATCAATTCGTCGCTTGCCGAATCTTAGCGAAAGATCTTTAGCAAGCTGTGCTCGAATATCGGTCCGTTCGCCACCGAAATCGCTGTCACTACTGCTCATCAGCCCATTCTCTTCTTCGGAAGTGTTGAAAGTGTCGAAGCATTTCGCGAATGCAGCGGTTTTCGGATCAGAAGCTGATGAAGGTATTAGTTTCACGACAACTCAAATAGCGTATGATTAATTAAGAAATAACCGAATTTATCCAGCACGGAATTGCCGTCGGCACCGTTCGCTTTGCGTCGCGTGATGCCTCGTGCACCGGCGCGTTTCAAATTCCGTAAAAGAGTTTCTTCGTCGTCTGTGTCGCTGAGTTCAAAGCCGGTGCCAAAGTGATTTCGCCGCGCCTTTTTGCGTAGATTCCCGTTCGTAACATCATCAAGCATCGTTTGGACTAATTTTGTGTCGTCCTCAAGACCTTGCTTTCTTGGACAAAATGAATTTTCCGCCTATTCAAGTGTGAGACATAGAAGTTACCTATGAAGATCGATAATATCGGAGAAGTCTTCGATGACATCCTCATCTCCGGAACACACGAGTGGTGCGTCATCGTCTTCATTTCCCTCTCCGTCTTCACCGCCGAGGCCTGATGGTCCAAACATATTAAAAATAATAGACCGAAATTTCAAAAATTAGGGCACCAAAGAACTCATCCTCTTCCTCATCTGCTTCTTCTTCGATATAATTGGATTTGATGCGCGGCAACTTCGGGGTTTCGTCAGCCAAAGCTTTTGCCGCACTCATCAACACGCCATTCATATTGCGAAGATCTTGAACATCATCGTTTTCACCATCCATCAGAACGCCGCCTAAAGATTCGAGAGAGTTCTGCAAAATTTCTGGCCCCTCGTCAGTGCCAGCATTAGAATCAGTTTCAGCGTCGCCATCGTTTCCGTCTTCAATCTCTTTGTCAATCTCCTTATTCAACGTTATCTTGTCGTCTTCTGAAAGCAAACTGAGGCCATCTTCTGTCTCCGTATCAGTTGGCGGCTCTGGAAGTTCATCTAAAGATTCTTCGGCCGGTAATAATTCGATTTCTTTGAGCGAACTAACTTCCACAACTGCCAAATCGTTCGTTTTGTTTAGACTGTCTTGTTGCTTAGCAAAGAAGTCATGTAGAGTGCCGCGCTTCACTGGCGCTTTCTTTCGAGCCAACGATGCCTTGCTCTGGGTCGCTGCAGGCAAAATACTTGGCGCAACAGCTTCGGCTGTAGAACCGCCTGTTCCGCTTTAGAAGTTTGGCGTTAGTTTCGACTTATGAAAACCACGCACGTTTCAATATAGATATCCTTTTCGTCTTCGAACTTCTCATTAGTTTCACCCCCTTCGTTGAGGTCGACTTCAGAGTCAACGCTCGGCTGCGTATCCAGTGGCAATGTCGCCATTTGATCCGGATCGGAGTCCTGAAAAAGCTGCTCTAATACTCTTGAAAGGCAAAAATGCAGCGCACCTCGTCGTCAGATATCCTTTTAGTTTTCCGCGTAACAGCAGAATTTCGAGCCAGGTCGTTGTCATCACCTTCGGACGCATTGTCACGTTGCCCCTTTTCTCTCTCGCGAGCAGCTTTCTTTTCGGTCTTCCGCTCTTCTCTTCTCCTCTTTTTAGCTTCCAGGGCCTCTGCATATTCCTTGGCTTCTAACTCACGCCGAGCGCGATTTTGCATTTCCGCAAGCGCTTTCAGCGACCGGTTCTTTTCGACGATGGACACACGAGGTCGTCTTTCAATTTCTGTCTTTAACGAAGGTTGGACGATTTCAATGCCTCCATCACTATCTTCGCTCCCCTGGAGCGCAAAATAGGGAGTGATATGAAGGCTTAAGCGGTTTTGTATATCAAGTAGCCGTTGTTGGCGATTGCTTTCATGAAGGGGCAACTTCAGTTCATTCTGCTGCTCCAAATCCTTCGCATCCGTGACAATCTGGGTCGAGATATTTTCTGCTTCAATTGGGTCTGTCTTTTGGTGTGCATCTTCGGCTTCGTGTATGGGGGCAGGCGCAATGGTTGATTTGGCTTCCGCCAATTCCAAATCGACAACCGGATTTTCTTCACCGCTGTCGTTTTGCTGAGGTAGCTCCGATTTTGGCCTGCGGTACGGTTTCGATTAATCCAATCCCAAGTGCCCAAATCAACCCACCTTTGAATGTTGAACTTCGCCAAAAAATGATCTATGCTGAGAGTACCACGACGCGCAGGAAGCTCAACGTGTGCAACTGAGATTTTGTTTTTAGTGATGGGAGTTATGGACAGCATAATGAGCCAACCTCGTTTAAGCCGTTCGGACATTTTGCGCCGCTCGATGGCTTCCTTCTTTGACACCCGAGAAATTTGCATCGACCTAGCGGAATCAGCAGCATGCGCGTTTCCGTCGGAGTCATAAGCACCCTCGTCGCTGCTCCCAGTGTCGGGTTGCGGCGGGGGCAGTGTCGGGGAGGCCCGCTGGGTGGTGAGGCCAGCATCGCCTGGAGCAAGGTCGAAGTCATTCGCAGCGGGCATGCATGGGACTGGGGAGTCGGCCTTCGGTTGGAGGTCTGAATCTGAGTCGGAGAAGAGCCTGTCCATGCTTATTTCTGAGGTGTCCGGATTTGTTTTGGATTTGTGCGGGATCCTCAAAGGTTTTCAGAAACGGAAGTTCCATCACTGTTTGTGCCAGAAAGAAAACACCTCGTTCACGCTCCGGTCCTCATCAATCGCGATATTGGTTTCTCAATCTTGATCATTCGACTGGAATCCATGTAGAAGAATAGGAAGAGTGCCAGCAATTTTAGGAATACACAGTAGATGGGTAGGGCCCTTAACAGCAAAGCCACATCAATCCAATAGCAGTGATGCTATTGCTATCATCTACAGATGATGAATTTTCGTTCAACAGGGTCATGATACGCCCTTGTCATCATCTCATCACGCCAGCGTTCCGATTGTTCGCATCTGAGTGGACACGTCGACAACTACAGTGGCCCCTGCACGCTGTACTCTTACGAAAACGTTCGAAGGTATGATAACATTCAAAGGAATTTTGAGAACCTGATGAGTTGGGCTAGCGAGTCGCTGTTGAAAAACCACAATTTTCGATCGAATCCAAGTAGCATTGAATTTTTGGTGTTATGATCCAAGTCACATGAATTGCTGACCCTCAGCGAGGAAACTAGTGATACACTCATGGACGGCCACAATTTCTAACAAGTAATTTCAGGAAGATTTTTCGGTTTAGCGTTGGGGAAAATCTCATTTCAACGGATGCGGCTCGTGTTCATCGTGAGCGCCGCTGCCGTCGTCACGCAGGCACGGCTCTATCCTGGGCGTACTGGGCATTATAATGCCCATCTGTCGTCCAAATCTATCCAAACATCCCTGTCATGCCTGTATACTTACCAGACTGTTTCTGGGGACTCCTGCTCCTCTGTCTCCGATGCGTTCTCGATGGTTGGGTGGTTTTGAAGACGGCAATGTTGCTGATTGCACTATGCTTTCCGTAGAGCGACTCCTTGTTCCAACAAATGAACCCTACCGCAAACTGCACGGCAGGATCATTATTGCCTGAAGGAGAACTCGTATGCGTATCTTCAGCAGCAGTGGAAAATTCAAGTTCGGGAGTCATGTGCGAGGTGGGGTACGTTATGCGTTCTGGAGATTCGTGCACGGGAGTGATGGATGCATTTGGGATCTCCTCGACAACATTGATTCAACTAAATCCGAATATCACATGTGGGAATGCAGAGACTCTTGATGGAGAAGTCTTGTGTCTGGAAGGAACGGTTTCAGACTCTGTGGTTATTGGTGGTCCGACTGGAAACTCTACCGCTGCTCTCCGCTTAACCAGCGGGTGCACGAGTTCGATCATTCTATCTGCAAGCGATCAAGCAATGACGCAGACGTGCGTGGAGTTTGTGAGCATGTTCTCGAACGTTACCATTACCCAGTTAGCTGAATGGAACACAAATCTCAACTGTTGGGATCTGGCTGCGTACGAAAGCCAGTATTTATGTATCAATTCGGCAAGTTCGTCGACTGGCATGAATCCTGTGTTTGTAAATCCGTCTTCCTCTGTCTCGGTTGCCGATATTCCCGTCAGTGTATCAACCACGTCGCCTGCAACAAACGCAAACGAAATAACTTCGACAACATCAACAACAACAACAACAACTTCGACTTCAACAACGACGACAACAACTATTTCCACAACCACTTCAACGACTTCAACAACAACGACGACCACTGTAAGAAATTTTTTGATATGAAGCCGACTGACTTAGATTTTTCGTTGAGACCACGGAAGATATAGCCACCACGGCAGCATCCTCAGAGAATGTAAGTGCTGATCGCTATTCTTACGTTATTGAATCTCTCGTTTGCATAGTCTGGCGCCGGATCGTACGATATCAAGTTCACCTATTACGGCAACGGCAAGTCCGCATCAGCCTCAATTTTCATGTGTGGGAAAGCTGGGTATGCGTCGCAAATGCCGTCAGATCCTACGTCGATCATTGCGATCTCACAAACACTTGGTCTGAAGCTCTTCAGCGCGTACATGACAACGTCGCAGATAGACAACTTTGAAAGTGTGGCTTCGCCAATGTGTTTGAGCCAGATTGAAATAACTGCTGGTGGAACGACTGTTACGAAAACCATTTTTGACGTGTGTGATGATACAAACGGGTGTGCAACGAATGACGTGGACTTTTGGGATCCCGAAGCGGTAGTGGCATTATGCGGCGGGAATGGTGGAGCATGCGACACAACTGCATACCTAAATCCGATGTGGCACGGATGAGTGGCAGATGTAAGAACTATAAGTAGATGCGAAACATAGTAAACAGACAGTTGCTGGCTATTTGGCCTGTCACACTTTTCCGAAAAATTCTGCATTATTTTTGAAAACGGTGTTTACAATACGGACTGCCTATCGGCAAAAAACAGTTGAAAATTATTGGTTCATGTCATCGCTTCGTCTTTTTGCTCCCGTCATTGCCGCTCACGCCAACAATTTTCACTTTCCCCAGCATTGCCGTAACAAGTTCAACTTCGACCAACTGTGACACTAACTCCATTTCGCGCTTGTCACCACTTGACTTTCCAGCTGCTATCAAGGCAGCCTCGGCAGATTTTGCGGCTTTTCCTTTTTTCAGCGACCTTCAAAGAAAACGTCAACTTGTTAAACAACAACAATGATCTACGAACCCGGGGATAAGTTTCAGCTTATACTTGTATTTTGAGAGACATGTCCAGGGTGCGCACACAGGGACGGCAAATCTTACGGTGTCGTCGTCAAGGGGATTGCTTGTCAACAAATCCAAAACAGTCAATTCAGTCCCTACCACAGGAGCAGAATCTCCCGTGAATTCACCCCCAGTTACCACACTGTGGTGAGGTTTAGGTGCGGGCTTTTGATTTGCTGCAGGTTTTGAATGTGCATTTTGGCCCTTGCTGCCTTTTGACTTGGATGAATCCGGTTTGTCTTTCTTGGAAAGATCGGGGGAGCCGTGAAGAACCGACATCATTACTTCGCGTTCTTCATCAGATTGTTGGCCATATTTTTCTTTCATTTTTCGCAATTTTGATTTTTTCCCGCGAGGCAATGGTGCAGAAGATGACTGCTTGGACACGGTCGACGCAACATCCGCACGGACACTATTTTCACTTTTCCTGCTTGCTGACACGTTGATCACTTCAATTTCGTTTTCATCTTCGCTTGTCTCTGATTCAATATTTTGCTCGGATTCATCAAGTCTGATCCTATCTTCGCTTTTAACGTCCTTTTTGGCCAATCGCCTTTCTTTCGCCGTCATTCGCTTTTTCACTGGCAGTGAATTTGGCTGCGATATTTCTCCCGTTCGCGCATCCAAGTTCTCGTTAATATAAGCGTCACGGCTACTTTCCATGATCTGTGGTGTCGAAAGGCCATATTTGTCAAAGTCAGCGACAACACTGTCAGGTGTGGTTTCGCTATCGACATCCTTTTTGTCATCAGCCGCAGTCAGAGCGTCCGTTTCATTTGAAGCTTCATTGGCAGCTTCATCGATAGCTTCCATATTACTCTCAGATTCCTCAACAGCTTGTTGCACTTCTGTAGCTTCTGTCTCACGTAAGTTGGCGGCATCGTCGCCTCCTGACCTCGCCCATGGCCGGCGCTCGTCATAATGCCGAAAAGTGTCAGCTTCGTCAATTACAAACAACAGTCCAAAACCATAAATCAACTGAGTAGGAGGCTGCAAATTGTCAGCAAAACGGAGAATCAACGAGTAAACACCCACAAGGTAAGTTTTTTCCTGCTTGCCGATAGAAAAGGTTCCCTTGTTCCGAATAACGACGTCACCACGCACCCACCACGCGGACGTAACGATTTTAGCCTCCCATGCACGCGAATGTGCAACAGCCATGCATCCGGCTTGTTGTAATGTCAACGGTGGAACAGGCGCAAGTCTGGAAAGGCCAGATGGTGCGGACGGCTCTTGCGCGGAAAGATCGTACGGGTTGATGACAAGGACAACCGGTGCGCCTTCTTCATCGCAGCTAACGACAACATCACGAGACTTCATATACTTGCGCAGAAGGGTGTCGGTTTGCACGGGGTCGCGTCCCGCCAGGATGAGATAATTTTCGGAGCTGATAAACCACATGAATTTTTCGAACCAATATGGCGTCCGGATGGCACGAATGACAGGTACAGCAGCTTGCGATGACTTCAAATCTTGCGTTATTTTTTTTTCGGCTTGTTTAAGAGCTTTCGAAACCGCAACCGCAGTCTTTTCAGCTGTAATACAAAATCAGCCACCAGATGTTCAAATAAACAATACCATTGACAGCAGCCAGCTTCTTAGAATCATAATACCGACGTGCATTCGCCCAAGCAGACAAATTAATGTCTAAATCAATTTTCATCATAGCAGCTCGCCGCTGTTCCTCTCTATCGTTCCGTTTCTTTTCCTTTTCTCTCCTGTCGCTGCTATTTCCATTGTCACTGTCATCGTCACTGTCATCACCATCTTCGTCTTCTTCCTCATCATCTTCGAAGTCGGGGTCCATCAAAATCACCTTAATAATGCCCTTCTCCAGCTCCAAGCCATCCACAATCCCAGCAACGCCACCACTACCACCAGAGCGCCTCCGTTCTTCTCTCAACAGTGCCTCAATGTCTCCCCAATCCATTCCGCGCGTTACAAGTCCGCGGATGGCGGCGACGGCCGCATCGACGAGTTCAAGATTTGCTTCGATGGCTGCTGCTACTCGCGCGTTGGTGTGCGTGGCAGTGTGCAGACGCGAGACTTGTTGTGCATGGGATGCGGCAATTGTTGCTAGTTTTTTCTGGGCAGCGTTCTGAGTCGACAGCTGTCGGTGCGCTAGTCGCTGCGTTTCGGCGTTTGTGAAGAAGGCGTCGACAGCGGCAGCAAACGTCTGGTAGTGAATCGGTGGAGTAGCCGTGTTTGACAACTGCGCAAATTGGTACGGATGAAACTCTTCATAAGTTAATACTGAAGATTGGGTAGTATCGTGGCTCTTTTGCAGCATTAAGACAAATAAAGAAATTTCTCAGGGAATACCTTATGCTCTGTTTGCGTGATCCATCCTTCGCAAGCAGTTTGGCCTTTTAAAATCGACACCATGATGTGATTAGCATCCGCAAATCCGAGTGAAAGCACTTGTACAACTCTATTTTCGAGATCGGAGTTGTTCAAAACTTCGCTCATCTTGACGTCATAATCAAAAAAGGCTCCGTCATCAAATTTATGACATAACACATGATCAACCAACGCGGTTCCATAGGCGAACCCAAACTTTTCCTTTATCCACTTGCGAACGGTTGGATCCTTTTGCGGCTCTGCATTCTTCTTTGTTTTGTTGGCAGGCTTTTGCTTTTGCTTCTTTGTTTTTGAATTAGATACTTGCTTCGGCGCAGAGGGTGGCAGCGCTGCTTCCGCTGGGGGCTCCAACGCCTCGGTAAGCGATTCACCAGAAGTTTTCGTTTTCAGCCGATATTCTTGAATTGCTTGACTAATATCTCCCTGCGATATTCCTTTGAAATCACGAACGTGGTCAATCATAGTGTAACGTTGACCAACTCGGAAGTTGATTTCAAACTTCTCATCTTTGCTGCCATCAGCAACATTCGCAACCTACCAAGTCGTGAGTCGTTGGATGCAATACAGAAAAAAGAAATGCTCGCCTGCTTCGAATTTTCGGCGGAATTTGTTTGATCTTGCGCGGGACTCGATAAAGCAGTTGGTGCTGCTGCCACTGTTGTCTCAACGTCCACAACACGCAAAACAGCAATGATCGTGAAATCATGCGTAGTCAAAATTATGTTGCCGGAAGAATAAAGCTCGACGAACAGGTGAAGAGCTTCGAATGATGGTTGGTCAAAAGGAGCCCTCTTCGAAAACACCAACCGAATTCGTCTTCTCCAAAACTAAAGTGCACGATGCGGTCTACTCCAAGCTGGGCGACGCTGGTTAGCCTACGAGTGCGAAGTGCTTTGCGAAGACGAGCGTTGAATGCTGAGGGCATGTCTGTGGATTCACGGGCGAAGGCCGTCGGATGGACTATTGAACGCACGCAAGAGTCAGCTTGCAGCAGCGGATGTTATGATACCAACTTCTCGTGCCGGACTCTATTAAAACGAGGGTCTTGTGGTTCGGAGCAGAGAACTTGAAAACGAAGGTCTTGGGAGACACGTCGTAGACTGAACGCCAGATGTTAGCAAGGACGATTAACACAGGCAGAGGCTTAGCTGTTGGCGAGACGCAGGCCGACGATTCGTTGAAGGTCGTGTACGACTGCGCCAACATCGAGCGCTGTGAACCGCGACTTGACCATTGGAAGTTGTTCTTCCCAAACATCGAGCCATCGAACAAACGGCAATGAATGCCCTGAATCTCAACTGAAGAATCATGCAATTTCCTCCCACATAGAACGCAACAAACGCGGCAAGTTCGGCAGCTGCGCCAAGCAAAACTCTTTGTACGCCCTGGCTGCATATTGGCAGTTATATTTGGTTGAATGGTTGTAGCCAGGAATTTTGGATAGATACACAGTTGTTCGAGATATATTAGTTATGAAAGACAGCTGGAAAACACATTTTTATCAGGCAATTTTCTTGCCTTAGTTATCTTCAAATCCGTTTTCATCGAAGACCCGTTTATTTGCAGTTCCATTGATATTGTCTTGCCGTTTTCAATGGAGCCCAAGTTGAGAAGCAATAAACATCAAGTTTCTTTTTTTATGGCCAACAGAAGCATCTCAAGACTTACCTCTTTAGTTAGCTTTACAGGAGCTGGGCCCATCTCCATATCAGTTGGTGGCACAAAGCTGAGGTTTAGCGGAGGATCATGGGAATCACAGGGAATCTCTGAGAACAGTGGTTCTGGCAGATTCTATGTGCGCTGTGGGCTTGACCATTCAATATTTTCTCGCCAACAGCCAGTGCACACCACGCCCACCACCCCGGAAATGCCGCATGAATGCGACAACTTGCCACTATGTGGAGTTCCGGCCGACTGCACAAACAAAAGCGTCTCTTTTCTGCGGAGACACTTCATCTCAGATGCGCAAATTCTGCTTGAACGCATAATGAAGCAGCAGTATCCCTCAATCCAATTCCATGGACTTCAACATTGTCAAGGACATGCTTATGCAGATTGACGGGGTTGCAAACGCACACAAGTGCATAATGCAGACACTCATCACTCGACGCATCTTAGTGAAAAGGCAATCGACAACGTTAAACAGTTACTGATTAACTGTTTTCATCACAGGCGTGACGACAAATGCAACTCCTGTCGACACAACATTAGGTCTCTGTGGCGGCTGACATCGTGAAATCAAATTCTTTCTTGGCTGATGGAGATGGTGGTCGCAGGAGCACAGGCCGATTTCACAGAGATTTTGGTGACGGAGACACCAGCTGCTGGCCGCGATGCCGGAGTCCTTCTTATTCCGAGTCCAGGGAAGCGATGGCAGCCAGTTAACGATGAGAGTTCACTGCAAGAAAGCGTTGGAATCAACGACACCAAGTCCGATTGATCGGCTGTGAGAACGCCACAGCCGTGGCAGCGGTCGATCAGTGCGAAGGTGTTTCAACGGCTGGCAATTCGACCGATAGTAGCTCGACCCTCTACTTTGCATAGTGGTTCTGGCGCTGCTACCTTCTCATGAACTCGCCCATTCTCATGAATTACACCAATGATATGACCAATCCTTTCATTTCTTTGGAGGGACGCAGCGTGTGCGTGTCATATCTGAAGGACAACAACCCGGCGATTGCAGTTGAACATCCACGCATGACGTCGAAATCCTATAATCTCGCGGACTTATTTCACTATGCCAATGAACTCGAAAATTTCAAGGATGGGTCGTGTAGCTCTTCGAACAGTTGCCTAAGAACGTAAGAATCAAGTCGAAATGTTCAATGCGGCAAAGCCAATTCCGCGGATCGCCGCTGCGGCGCTCCTGCTGGCGATTGGAATGCTGTTCGTCTCGTTTGAAGTGCTTCCGACGCAGCCCATGGCTAGAGGACCATCAGAGCCGCTGATGCCGATGACACAAGATTCTCTGCCATTGTTTGAGGAGTTCCCGCTCCTGCTCGATTCGCCGATTCTACTTTCAACTTTGACGATTCCGTTCCAACAACTGCACCGCAGTGCGCTAAATGGGAAGCATTCGACTTGCGTTTGCAGCAGGAGAAGGTTTTCCGCAAGTGCAGTACTATCGATTCAAACGACGATCGCTTCGATGTTCAGTTGTGCATGTCGGAACGCTTTTGCGGGCAGGCCTACTTTCTGATTGAGCGGCGCAACAAGGAAACGTGTGCTAAAGATTACAGCACTTCGATATCCAGAAATCAGAGATATGAGTCATATCTGAAAGAAAAATACGGTCCCGTATGTGCAATTTACTTGTGATCAATCTTTTCTCTGACATTCCATCAGGATTTATTTCACATCATGCTTAGCGGCCCAGAGAAGGCCTCTTCCAGCATGTGGCAACACCTTGGAAACTGCACCTATAAAATTCCCTTCCGCGTTGTGAATCCAGGCATTTACAACGTTACGATTCTGCTAGCCTACGAGCAGTTCAGAGGCTTTTCAGAAATCGGGGACGATTGGCCGCAAACTAGCATGGATAGCATTCTTCCGAACGATTTCGTGATTGACATCTGTTCCGATATTTGTGCTCCGTTCACATCAAAACAAGTCAGTGAGGATTTCAGCCTGCCAATTTGTTCGCGGACCGAACCGCAGCAGGGCGTTTACCTGCCGATCTCTAACGAGACCGTAAGGGAGCGAAAGTACGAATCGATGTACGGTCACAAATATATCTGGTAAGTTTCTTGGTTCCAAACAGTACTCGTCTTTATTCGGAAAACACAGGGAGCCCCTCGGGTGCCGGTTTGACCAGCGTTTCGAGTCCCGTGGAAACGATTCGTGTCTAAATCTGCGCGACTTTGCGTTAAAGATTTACGGGGATTCCCAGATCCGCGGAGCGTGGTTTGCTCTTGATGCGCGCTTATCCGGTGTCGACGAGCCGGTACTGAACAACATCAAGTGGGAGCGAGCATTTGCCAAATTTTTCAATCCCGCGGATATCGACAAAAACAAATATCCGAACTTAACTTCAAAGATCGAAGAGGCGTTTCGAAAAGGCGAAATCGAGCACAATGATACTCAACTAGCAGAGCAAGACCCGCGGGCGTTGTTGAAGGGGGTCACTCTCGGCTTGGAGTTTTGGTCCCACATGGAGGGCTTCACTGACGTCAAATATTTTAGGGGTCATAAGGAAGGGAAAGGAACACCTATCGAGATTGAGCTCGCACCATATGACGCGGTAGTGTTTAACGGGGCGCATTGGCCATCAGCTGGACAGTGGCAAGGAGGCCATTTCACTACGGAGCGCTACGTTCGCCTTATTGAATATGCGGCAACATACATGCAAGAAATTGGAGAAAGACGGCCTTCAGAAGGATACAAGCCCATCGATTTTGTCTGGTTCGGTGCCAACGCGATGACTCTGATTCCTGGCCCAAAACACAAGCACATCGATTGGAAGGATTGGCGAAATATATTCCGGTTGAAAGTGTGGGACGATTACGCGAATTCCGTATTTCTACGCCATGGGGCAAAGCGAATGAACTCGTTTGAAATGACGCTGCCGTGGGCTCAGGACAGCTTTGATCAGTCTCATATGGACAAGATGCCACGTAAGCTAGTTATTTGTTTAACATCAAATCATTAACGTGAAAACCAACAGCGTGGGAGGCGCAGGTGGATGAAATCTTACACAAGGTTAATATTTGCGGAAAATAGGAGCCTTTGGTTTTTCATTTTACAATAAAATATCCTAACTCTTTGTTAGGACTTAGACAAGAATGTTTCTCATACATTTCGAGCAAACTGCGCGAAAATCTTTTCCATGGTTTTCCATAGAATCCGGAAAAGCTTCAACAACCCGCCAAGTAGGTGATGTGGAGCTACAGAGATGCGGGTGTTCCATTTGGATACTTTTTTTTTGGACTTCAGGCAAGTCTGCTTTTTCCGGAGGTTAAATCTCACGTATAAACTACTTCATAGTGCTGCATGTGTTTCTTTGTGGAATATCTACTTATAATAGACGGCATTCATAGGTTCGATCGGTCCCTGAATTGAAAAATACAACAATTTAGAGAAGTTGAGTGTGAGCAAGATCATCCACCAAAAAACTGCACTGTGCTTAGACAACAGATGCTCAGCATTGAGCCTTGACGACAGCACAAAAACCTTGTATGTGTTTGCCAATTTTGCAGTGCAATTAAAGCACGCAAAGAAGTCGCGTTCGTTTGTCTCGACTTCGATGTACTTTATTCAATAGATGCTCGCGGTTCGCGGCACAAAATACTCAAAGAAAGCAATAAAATTCCCCTTGGCTGTTATCCACAGTCACTTCAGCCCGTCGGTACAAACTCATAACGAAAGAACAAAATCGGAGGGCAGCTGGCTGTTCAGTCAACTCCAGCCTGGGCCGCATTGCACGCATCGTTCTAAGATGTACAAGTTGCATGTCCACATTTGGACTTAATAATATGGGTGCAGATCGCTGGCACAATAATCCATTGTTTGCTTTGCTGCTTATAATGATTGTTGTGAAGATTTACAGCCAACGGAGATCAATGAAGCTAAATTAAAAAAAAGCGGAAGAAGTCTGCCTTATGGAATCGTTGAACTCGCGTCTGCCGCCTGTCATGGCCGCCCCTGCACCCCACGAAACGGAGCCACTGTATTCCGGCGAGCCGCGCGCCGCCGAATCCCCCGCCGAATCCTCCTCTACGGCTGCGACAAAGGCACAGCGTTTCAAGAAGATGGCGAACAACGTCGGTGGCAACATCACCAAGGGCGTATCAAAGACCATGACCGCCACTATGGGCGTCGGCGAGGCATTCGTCACGTTTATCAACAGGTGCGTACCGTCCTATAACTTGTTGATAAATGCTCATCTGCGCTTACCCTCGTGGGTTTGCCATCCACACAGAGGGTCGGTTGTCGATCTGGCTGTTGGTGAGTTGTTACGACGTCGTTCCTGTCTATGGCGGTGATTTACTGTATGTGATATCAAGGTGTCGTGATGGGGGCCGCCTTCACCGCGATAGTAAACTCGTTTGTCAATGATCTGATCACGCCGATTATCGGTCTTATCGGGCAGAAGAACCTAGGTGCGTTTCGCTTGTTTTGTGCTTTGTTTGGTGGCTTCCTAAACAGTTTGCAGGTAACCTGTTCCTGGTGATGCACTGCAGTCCGTCGTCGGTCGTATGCTATACGGGTGGCACGGGACCGTATGCCACCGTCGCCCTCGCCAACGCGGACGGCGCCGCCACTGTGAGTATCTTCACGCAGCCACCAACAATTTCGCGCAATTTTTCACCAATTTTCTTTCAGTTTAAAATTTTTTTAAAGTTTTTTTCCCCTTTGTTTTGAGCTTCTCGAGTTTTGCCTTCTCTAACCAAACTACCAGTGGAACTACGGTAATTTTATCCAAGCGATAATTAACTTCATCTTGATCGCCGGATGCATGTTCCTGCTCGTGCAATTGTATTCCAACCTATTCCTCAAGAAGAAGCCTGCGCCACCTAAAATGAAGACATGTGCAGTCTGCGCCGCCGATGACTGTCCTGTCGCCGCTCTCAAGTGCAAATGGTGTCTGGCCGACTTTGACCCTGTCGATGTTGATGTAGTAACCGTTGCGCCTGCCGCTGAGAAAAATTTGATTTCCAAGATGTTCCACAAATAACTCAGGATGCTGCGCTTTGACTCGTTTTCCTTCTTACGTATCTTTTGTTCTTGTCGTTCAGTGAGCGTATTAAGATCTGTTTTGCCATTCGTGGATTCTCTTCTTTGGATGAGCTCTGCGGCACAAACGTTGCCAAATTGAAAGCAATACTTTCTCTGTTTAATCTCACTCTAAGAACAATAAGAAACGCAAAAGGCAAAATATCCATCGCTTCAAATCATCATCGCAAGAACGAAAACACCCGCAAGGCCAACCGCAGCAGGTGCAGAGACTCCACCCGCTAGGACTCCCGATGGTGCGATGTATCCAGCGGCTGTGGGAGCAGTAGTTGCACCGACTGTTGCTTGTGCATAGGTTTCTGCAGACGCCTGTGAAGCGGTTGCCAACACGCCACTCTCAGATGCTGCTGTCGTTGTTCCAGATATTGCTGATGTTGATGAAGATGATGCTTCCGTGGTCGACGTGCCATAGACCCACTCGTCGTAGACCGCAAAAATCTGCTGGAATAGGTCCCATTGATAGTCCTTTGACACAGGCGGCCAGTGGGACGTGCCATTCAGCGGACCCCACAAGTCATTGCAGTGACTCGCATTCGCATACAAGAATGACACTTGGTCTGCTCCGGGCGGGGACTGGTAGTTCGACAGCCAGTGCCACGGATCGTACTGTCCATTGAGCCACATGATGCGCGAAGTTGGCACGTTCAAGCCACCATAATTCGCGTTTGTGGCTGCTATCTGTGCGTCGGTTGGACCAGTCGTCAGTCCATAGGTCTGGCACTGCCACTGCTCGTAATCGACGGTGTTCAACTGCGAGTACACAGACCAAGACTCGATAAGGCCGCCGTTTAGAGGCTGCGCAACCTGCCCGTACCCAAACTGGTTGCAGTACTGCCATGCCCACAGATATTGATATGCAATTCCACCGTCAATACTAAAGTCCGTGATAGCGGCCGTTGAGAAGTAGGCGGCGATGTTGGGGTCATCTGGGCCAGTGAAGCCGTCCACTTGCAGCTGCAAGATCCACTGTTCCGCCAGTGCATTTAGCAGCTCCGCATCTGTGGCGTTCCCGGATGTAAACGCCGGAATCGTCTTGCCGCCACACACCGCGTCGATATACGTCTGCCCTCCCGCCAACTTGCTCGCGGTTGGGTAGTACTGAACCGTCTCCGCCATGTTCGTGGTAACGGCCGTCGTGAAATCGCGGTTGTCCGGCACTCCAGCCATCCAGAACTGATCCTTGAATGCGCTCAGAGCCGTGGCGTTCCCCGCCGCCGCTAACTCACGCACGGCCGTGTCCAGCAGCTGCACTGCTCGGGTGAAGCCTTCCATGCATGAGTTGCCATTGCCATAGTATAAGTTAGAAATGAACGACGCGCCTTCGTCCACCGCGTATGAATAGCGCCAGAAGTTCCAATTAGCCTTGTTTGATTATTGTCAAAAAAACTTAAGAATGTAAGTTCAGACAACTTACCAGAACTGGTGCACTTGCAGCATGAGCGGCATATACAGCTTCAGGATGCTTCTCTCTCATCCAAGCAGAGAGAGCACCGGAGTAAGAACCTCCAATGCTAATGAACCTGGTGTCGGCCGTGACATTGTACTCGGGGAAGGTCGACGCAAACTGCTTGATGAAGTTAACGTTGTCCTCAACTGCTTGCTCAGACGTAAGCAGCTGGAGGGACTCTGGCGACAGGTCCACGGTGGGAACTGAGCGGCTGGGGTTGCTCGCTGATAATTGTCATTCAGCTTGATCCATCATTGGCAAGAGGCGACTCACCGTCGGCGTTCGCCCCGTAGAAGCGGTGCTCGAGCGTAATACCCATGCCATTGTACCTAGGCATCACCCAGCTCATGATCGAACCCAACCCGCCTGTCATCCAGCTTCCGTCTTCGGGTCCCTCCCCAGCAAGGAAGAAAAAGATTGGGCCACCCGGTTTGTAGTACTTGTCTTGAATGAAGTATGGCTGGTAGAACCACGACCCGTTCACGCCCTGCTGGTTGCCGAAGTGATCAACCGTCTGGTTGAACAGTCCTGAACGCAGCGGGAGACCCTTCGGCGCTACGCCGCTAGGTGCCTCTTCCTGGATGCTTAACAGACGGGGTTAATGCACGACGTTACGCAGGAATGCACCTACGAGTCGATGATGTTGCGAGCGCCGTTGGTGCCGAGCCTGAATGCGCAC
The DNA here is from genome assembly GCA_027604725.1 of Entophlyctis luteolus. NCBI lineage: Eukaryota > Fungi > Chytridiomycota > Chytridiomycetes > Chytridiales > Chytriomycetaceae > Entophlyctis > Entophlyctis luteolus. Next base: position 44,726 of record JADHYT010000181.1, read on the forward strand.
GCGCCAGAGGCAGCGGCGGTGGCGACGGCAGCGAGCACGGACACAACGTTGACCATAATTGCGGCACAGCGGAAAGATAATCTAAATGGATTAGGTCGAAGTGCCCAATAAATGCAAAGATTTTCTCGGAAATCTTAATAAAATTTGTGCAACAAAACACCGGTCAGCGCCGCGCGCTTGCAAATAGTCAACTTATTCTTATCTTCCAATGTTATTCAACTTTGATTTAGGCAACAGAGCCCGCTGTGTTTATTTGCCATTCAGATTGCCTGGTATCAGATTGGATTGTGATTAAATCCAGATCAAACAGATTTGCGATTTGATTAAATCAGAGTCTCTCAGCAGATTCTGCCAAGTGAAATGGCACTGAATAGATAGATTAATTGTGCTATGCTATGTTCGTGCTTCTATCCCCTATCGTGTCGTCTCTGAACTCGAGCAGAGCTTTCACATGGCCCACGAAGACTGCAGCGATCGACGATGTTTCTTGGGAATTGTTTCGTTTGCTTTATATTCGCTTAAAGCTTCCTCCCCGCAATATACAGCGTGAACTTAGATATAGAAGCATAGACCCCGAATTAATCAAATATTTGAAATTATAGATCTTTGGCTCGAAAAAATTTTCGGTGGGACCGCATGAGACCATCTAAAGTAAAACGGCGGATAGTTTCAACAAGTACTCTTCATCGTAACCATGCATTTTCCTTGCAGGATAATCTCGTAACTCAACTGCACAAGATATGAACAGCGAATAAACCGTTGGTCCCTCAAAACGTGGAAATGGACGTATTTTTAGAGAACGCACGCAGATTGGCACAGCAAACGATATTTATGTGTTATTGCTCAAGTGCAATCATTCAATTGATATCTTTTTGATGCCGCCTTCTTGGCAAATTTTCAAAGGAAGCAGCAACCTTGCCGGAATTCACATTATTTGGCAAAAGGATGCTCCTCGAAAACTTACCATACGCACGCACAACGAGATGATGCTGGTCGTCCTTGAATTTATTTGCGTGGATAACGTCCGAACGTTGATGTCGATTTAATCTTCCTCTTTCTGGGCACCAGGATCTTTGGTATGCAAATAGCTTCGTTTTTGCTTCCCAGAGGCCAAGCTACGCGTTGAACTTGCCCTCAAAGCATGAAAAACGAAGATTCCACGCGCGATAAGCAGCGACACTGTTTAGCATTGTTTTCGAGCGTGACGGCCATATTCAAGGCTGCAGCGAGTGCGCATTAGTCCAGGAATCCTCGGAGTATTCGCGGCGAAGGTGAAGCTTTCAATGCAGCTTTTCGCAACGTCAATCGCCGCACGCACGGCACTGCACTGCACTGGTACCGAAGGCGTCGCCCCGCCACTGCATCAAGCGCCACCGCACCAAACCTGCGCGCTACCACAGCACCGCATCACTATCCGCCGCAGCCCCCGCACAGCAAAGTGGCGGTGCCGTTTGTGACTGCGATGGCGCGCGTCTGACTTGCGCTCGTCGTCACATCCGCTGCCACAGCACATTCTTTGCAACTGCCTCTTCCCACGGCCGCGCATAGTATGCAGACACTCGCACCGTGTGCTGATCGACTCCAACAAATCACAGGTCGAAGTGCGTATCCAGCTGCTTGGCGAAGGCGCCAAGGCAAAAGGCGTTTTCTCGTTCACAGTGGCGCGTCAGCTCGTGGCTGCGCATGACATCTCGGCTGGCCTCACCGCAGGTCTCCTCCGTCAAGCCACGTACGATACTGCGCGGATGGTCCTGTTCAACAAGTTTATGGCCGCCTTGGACGATGGCGGAAAGAGGAAAGTCAGCTTTGTTGAGAAGGCCGTGGCTGGCCTGGCCGCAGGCAGCAAGGTCCTGCATTTCGATATTCAAAAAAACGCGACGACAAAAGCAAGTTCCAGACCCCAATACGGCCAAAATGATGTACAAGGGGACCCTGCACTGCGCTGTGAAGGTCTTTGAGAAGAAAGGCCCGCTTGCGTTCTACAAGGGCTTTGGAACATATTATGTGCCCCAGAAGTTTTGAGTCATTCCTTGAGTTATGATGGGTTTACTTACGTGATTCCCAGTGCAATGATAACTCTGCTTTTCAATGATTACCCTGCTTTGTGCTGACGCCTTGAATGCTTGGGCCATGAAGTGACACTTATAATTTGGTAGCAACTCATAACCAGTGCGTACCGCGAAGGCTTTGCGCGATATTTTATTCATTTCTGTTCAATTTTTTTTCATGTCTTGCTTGACGAAACAGTTGCGGTGATGAATTCGAAGGTGTTGGCATCTCCGTGAATAAAAAAATCGATATTGTTGCTATTCCATCGGGAGTTTCTTCGAGGGGATAACAAAAATAACTCGCAAGTATCCGATACCGGCAATTTCCCTCGTTGGCTGCAACGCTTGAAATCAGAAAAAGAATACATTGTAGCACCGGTAGGTTTCGATCCTACGACCTCTGAGTTATGAGCCCAGCGTTCTCCCGCTGAACTACGGTGCTGTATCGTTTGATAGGGAATTGGGCGATTCCGTATCTGGGATGTTCAGCAGGTAGTTTTTGGAGAAAAGGGGGTTCGAACGGCGGAGTCGGACGACGTTCGGACTTGGATTTGGGACTTTTCCAGAG